>CAUYLG010028293.1:0-57940 GCA_963573385.1 Cacajao melanocephalus | reverse complement strand
ATCTGCACTCAACACCAGACTCTGCACTCGGCACCTAGCCTGCCATTAGAAAACCCTGCCAAAATGTAAAAGAAACACCGCCAAACCCTGCCCAATAGCAGCTGGCCCCACTCCCCCTGGGCGGCCCACTCACTGGCAGTCCCGCCTACCTCCCAATAGTAGCTTGCCCAGACCACGTCCTGTTCCCTCCAACCAATCAAGACACCCTCACTCAATATAACCCCCCCCCACCGGAGGAAGTCAAGCGCAACTTCTCTGGCCCCCCTTCCCCGGACCATAGAACCTTGCCGGGGAGCCGAATAAATTGGAACGTAATTTTTCTTATACTGGCCTCAGTTTCCTCACTTTAAATTTGACAATAAACCTTACAATGTGGAGGATAGATTTTTAAAGAATTTACATAATTCAAAGCTAACATAATTGAAGATTAATTTTCTCACAGACCCAGTAAAAATATTTCTGACGGTGGGTTTCTGTTTACCAGCTCAAGTGGTAGTAATGTCAACACTGCTTACAATTCACTTTGCATAACAGCACTGAAAATAAACAGTTCCTGATGAACTAAACAATATTTTGGAAATTGCCTAATTTTGAATTTTGTGCATAGATAGGGACTTCATTAATATTTTTATACCATATACTTTCACATTAATTCAATGTTGCATAATATGTAATTGCCCTTCATTATACTACCTCCTCTGATTTCTCATTAGTGCTTGATTATATTTGTCATAATAATTTCAATAGTTGCAGCAGAAACCTTCCCTCATTTCTCTAAGAAAGGAGTTGCTGTTCTAATTGGGTAGAGCCTGAGTGCTCAGTTGGGCAAAGTTAATGCCTGACTGGTAAAAGTATGGTGCCTGAAAGGAAGGGGGACTGTGTCCACTCTCCGAGGACAGCTCTGATTGATGGCATTGGCCACCAAGAGGCAACTGACATGGTTTGACTTTGTCCCTACTCAGATCTCATCTTGAATTGTGATAATCCTCACATGTCAAGGGTGGGGCCAGATGGAGATTCCTGAATTATGAGGACAGTTTCCCCCATACTGTTCTCGTGAATAAGTCTTATGAGATCTGATGGTTATGTAAATGGGAGTTCCCTTACACAAGCTTCTCTTGCCTGCCACCATTTAAGATATCCCTTTGCCTTTCTTTCCTTTTCCACCAAGATCGTGAGGCCTCCCCAGCCATGTGGAACTGTGAGTCCACTAAGCCTCTTTCCTTTATAAATTACCCAATCTCGAGCATGTTTTATTAGCAGTGTGAGAACAGACTAGTATAGTCACTCTTGGGCAGGACTCATTGGCAGTAGCATCCTATGCTGGAATTGCTGTCTTTGTGCATCCTGCTTCCAGGTGGCCAGAGTACCTAGGCAGGGCTTGCCTCTTTTTTGATTCTGCTTTGGTTCCCACACTTGAGACACTAAGTTAGAGGGATGCTATGCCCCATAGATCCTGCCGTACGAGGTTCAGACTTCTTTAGACTTTGAGTCTTTCCATATATTCAGTCCAGCATTTACCTGAGGATGTGGTATGTGTTTTCAGGTGCTTTTTCTTCTCTTTATAATTTGGCCGTTAGCCTCCTCCTTGCAGCTTGTGTGGACAGCTTCCTCTGTAGGGAGGGGAGGGAGAAGTGAGTGCAGAATTGCCAAAACCTCTCTTCCTAACAAGCATATCCCAGGTTTGGTGGTTGGTTGGGAAGCGTGGAGTTGTTCTTTTCTCATTTTTCCAGGTGAAGCTCATGAAGCCCAGGGTTTCTGCTTTGTTTCTCTCTTTAGATCCTGTCCTGGCAGGTCTGATACTCAATATTTCGACTTCATTGAATGAAACTCCTTCCCTGTTAAATCATTGCCCGTGAACAGACTAGTCTCTCTTCTGGCTGAATGAAACATTTTCCTTGCTGTTTGTTGAGTGTCATTTTCTCCCCCATGTGCTTGGGGACTCTGGCAAATACCACTTATTGTGCCTCTTCTGGAATCTGAAGGCAGATAGTGTTACCTTCAAGTTCTATTTCTCTGGATTAAAAAGCCACAACACATTTAATATTTCCCCACTCTGATTCTGTGATTCAGCAATTGAAATCACTTTGTTCTTCTTTGGACCTTTTCCAATTCCTTCTCATTCCTCTTTAGATATGGAGGCCAAAAAATGCAAACCAAGTCTAGAGAAAAAAGGATTTTTCATTGGCAGTTTTATATCCTTATCTCCCAGCTCAGCCCCTCTTGTCTTAATTCTAGACAAGCTCTTGACTCATTCCACTTGTTGTCCATTGTGGTTCCCATGGGCTTTTATTCTCTATTTCTTAGCAGGTAATTGACCCTCTTGTATCTGTGGGTTATGTTTGTTTTGGTTACCGTCTAATAGCTTACACTTAAAGCCTATTAAATTGCACCCTTTGATTTTGTGGTTTGTAGAATTAAAGTCAACTTGACAAATTATATTGTGGATTTTTAGCAAGTTTGCCCAAATCTTTATAAGCTATATTGATTACTATGAGTAATTTATTGTCATAGATTTGCTTTATACTTTGTTCTAGAACTGTACTATCCAACACAGTAGCCACTAGTCACATGTGAATATTTTAAACTAAATTAATTAAAATTAAATTAAATTAACACCTCAGTTTTTTTATGTCACATTAGCCACATTTCAAGTGCTCAATAGTTACATGTGACTAGGGGCTACTGTATTGGCTAGCACAGACATGGAATATTTTCATAATTGAAGAAAGTTCTTCCGGGCTGTGCCAGTGTAGAAGGTTTTCCAGTTTGAAGAGTGGCATTGGAGAAAGTCACATTGGTGACCTCAAATCACAGAGTCAGAGATACTCTTGTTTAGTATTTCCTAATATTTTCACATCTGAGAACTTCTGTTTGTATTTTTCCTGTTAAAAAAGCTTCTTCCTTGCAAGGTTTTTATTAAATAATGAATGTCTTCTCCCACTTTTTCATTGCAGGCATGAACAATTGCAATGCCATCTACTGGGAAGTAGACATGATGTCATTGAGCTGACAAGATTGTAGACACATTTGAAAAAAATTATTTTTCAATTTTGGTGGCCTTATCACATGTAAAGGTATATTTTCCATTATAAGTCTTGAATTTCTGAAAACGCTTTCTGGTCCTTACTCCCTTTCCTCTTTCTAGTTCTTTAACCCAGGCTGATCATGGCCTGTGACCCAAAAAGTGAGCTCCCGCTATTGCTTGCAGGTATCTCTTTGGCTGGTTCCCTTCATGCTGTGCTGCATCCTTTATTGCTCTGATCTGATTTCTGTATTAGTCCTCTCCCAAATGGAGTGATTTTTACTCTAGGAGTTAAGCAGTATTAGACGCTTTGTATTTATTTATTTTTCTTATTGGTTAATCTGTCTTTCTTTTGTGCAAATTTCATAATGTCTATAATTTATGAACATAGTTCTATATATATACAATTTGCAGACAGTACAGTTATATATTGCACTCAAGACATTGTAATCTGGTGCACAATCAGATAACATTGGGAGCCTGTTGCTCATAGCTTTGTCTTTGTCTTGGTACCCTGGCTTCTGTTCTGCTTCTGCTCTTTTGGTCTTAGCACTTGCATTTTTGCCGTTCCCTAAGCAATGTTAACTCTTTGCCCTACCTGTAGCCCTGTGGACTCTAATTCTAGGCAATAGCTTCTTGAACATCGTCTTGAGAAAACAGCTGCAATAGTCCCACTTCTTTTAACAGAGGAGTGTCTTGGACACCCATTATGACTTGTGTAAGCCTTGGCAGCCCAAGGGGTCTAGGCTGGAAATCTTTGGTCTTATTCAACTATATTATTTTTAATTTTTGTTTACTGAGTTGTAAGACAAATTTCACTCAAAGTTTGTTAAAACCTATACAAAGCCAACTGAATATTGCAGAAAATGTAACCCATAATTTTAATCTTTGTCCAGTCTATCATGGACTCCTTTGTCTAGGCTATTCTTACTTCCAGAATGTGGCACATTATGTACAAAGGATGCCATTTTGCCAAGTCTCTGTTCTTGGTGTCACTCTTGAAGCACTCACCTCTAGCTATTCCTGGGACTTCCTAGCTTCGTTTTCGTGTCTGTCTTTTTCTTATCTATTTGCTTTTGCAAGGTCTTGTCTTTCTGAGTCTGAATTGCATTTCTCTTGACAAAGATGTGGACCTGCTGCTGAGCCCACATAGTTAAGCTGCTTGGGAATGTCTTTATTGGGAATGAATGATCCAGATCTTCATACCCCCTTTCCTAGCGGCACTTCGTCCACTTGCACTTCCATGCAAGTGTCATTATTCTCGCCATATTTATCCAAGTCCTTCAAGTGCTGTCCAATATTTTCTTTAGCCTCTCACCTTCATTTTCATTAGATTTTCTCAGGATCATTTAATTTATGAGATGGAAGAGACCTCAGAACTCATCTAATCCAACCCTTTCATTTTCTAAAAGCGTGAACTAAAGGGAGATGAGCCGCTCTGTGTTGTACAGTTAATTAAAACATAGCTAACTTTGGGCTCTAGGTTTTCTGATTTGTCTCTGATTGTCTTTTCATTTAACAACTCTCAAAATGTCGTTGCTCACAAAAGGATTTCCTGGGCAAATACATTTAGGCAACAGTGAGTTAACCAAATATAAATGCGTTTCTATACTGCACGAGTTCCTCGAGCCTTTAAGATAAGAGATCCATGATATGAAACTCTAAGGTGGGTGGAGGTATACTATATTCGTAATTCCCAACTTATTTGAAAATAAATTTCTATACTCACCTATAATTATGTAAATGTAACACTATCAGTTTTTTCGAAGCAGAGGTCCTTGAATATTTTCATAGGTAAATACTCTTAAATATGTATTTTTTTCCTTTACTCACCAAGAATTCTTTTTAATAATAAGTTACTTGATTTTTAGATCATCTTTACTCAATGAGGTCAAAGTACAAGGTGTTAAAAAAAGAGACTCTCATCTTCAACTTTTTTTTTTACCTCTGGGCAATATATGTGGGATTTTTGGCATTTTGCTTTGTGTTTAAATTGGGTTCATATTTATCAAACCTTTAGATTTGGTTTATAAATGTCAAGGTTAAATGGAGGGGAAATCAAACAGTGCTAGGAAAGCCAAGAGGTAAATGCTCATAGTTAATCCATGTCTCTTCTTGGCCATTTAGCTTTTCTCTGCCATTAGCATTCAGACACTGTTATTAGCACATAGACACCCAATCACCCCATGTGCATTATCCAAATTAGATGTGTTGATTAAAGATACGAGTTATGTGATATGTGTTTATATATCAAAATAAGATGATTTTAGCTTGACAGGAGAGTATTACTTTGCTCTGTGTGTGCGTGTGTATGTGTCTCTGTGTGTGTGTGTGTGTGTGTGAGAGAGAGAGAGAGAAAGAGGGAGGCAAAAGTGGTGTGATACATTAATATCTATTTTGCAATTTTGAAAAAAGCAGTCTGACAAAAATCTATTTTCCTTTATGTGTTATGGTATTTCTAGGAAATTACTTAAAACATTATTGTGACTATACTGTGAAATTCCTGTGAGTGTGAAATCAGTTAAGAAATCAAACATTACAATAGCCATGTGAGACATGGTGTACTGGTGAGTATTATAACTCTTCAATTTCTGTGTCACTTGTAACAAAAAGTAGGATTCTAGCAGGAACCATGTCACTTTAATGAACAATCTCAATTTAGTGAGTATTTGTCTTTAGTCGAAATGATAAACTGTGTATCAACACACACACACGTTTATATGAGTGGTCATTGGGCAGAGAAAGGAGTTATTTATAAGGGGCTTTTGAAGATAGCAGAATCACTTTTAATTTTTTATAAAAGTCATAAAACAGGGTAGAATAAGTGAAAGATTATTTGCTTTTAGAAGAACATTAAAGTGATAGTGAATAATTAAACTAAATGTTTGAATGTAGCTATTGCAGCTTTCCCCTTAATCTCTTAGGCTATATTCTCCAAGCTGCTAAGCTAAGGCTGTCTGCATTCAGACATTATTAGATATTCACCTTGTGCGTTAAGAAATAAGAGTTACCTTCTAGGATCCTTGCAACCTTTTATTTTTAATTACGTGCTACAGAAAAGATTAGTAAAGTACTCAGACAACTAGCCCTTACATTTGCTGTTATTTCCTCTAAGAAAAATATGCATATGTAATAATTCAAGGGTTTTTTTTTGAACTTTTGACCTTATTTCAGCAAACCTAGAACACCATTGTTTTATGTACTACTAAGATAGAAAGATGTTTCTGTTTAAACTATGACATGCCATTATTCATAAGATTGAGATGTTAAAATTTAAAGAAATGTGTTGTAATCAGTGAAATATAGATATATAATGTTGGACCCAGGTAAAAGGTTTTGTTTTCCATAGTAAATGGCATTTACTAGTTGTCTTGCCACCCTGACATCATGGTTGGTGATATGTACAAGAAGGTTTAATATTTTTCGTGATTTTCTGTGTATTTGGATTTTTTAATAATTATTTAACTTTTCATCTATTTAGGATTATCTCCTAATTGAGTTATAAGATATTTTTTATCAGGCCTTCCAATTTAGCTCAGAGTAGTGACCCTTGCAAACGGTAGACATCAATAGACCTTTCATTTCTTCATTCAATGAATGAATGTACATATTGAACACCTACTATGTTCCAGGGAGAGGGAAACTGGAGAACATGGCACAGGCTCTCCTGTTGATCTCACTTGACAATGGGAGAGGCAAAAAAGCCATTGCAACACAGAATAAGAAGTGATGGGACACAGTGATTCTGGGGTGCATGGGAACACAGAGAAGGCTGCTTAATTGAGATTTGGATCAGGGAAAACTTCCTGGAGGCCGTGAGGTGTGCAATTTTGTAAGGGGATATATGTTAGAGATGTGAGAAGGAACTGGTCCATGATGATCTTAGTTTTTTAGTTTAATAATTTACTCAGTCATTTATCTTGTTAATTAGTCAATCAGCAAGCATTTAGCCTCTCTCACACAGGAGAAAAATAATCATGATAGTACATGCTCATGTAGGGTCAAACACTGTTCCATGTGCTTTGGATAAATTAAGCCATTTTGATATTCACAATAACCTATCAGGTGAGGACTATTATCCCATCTTTCAGATAGGAGAACTGAGAGCGGTTAGTAATTTGCCTGAAATCCTACAGCTGCTAAGTGGGATTGAAACCCACACATTCTGTCTCTACAACCAGCCTACTTAATATCACTCTGTAATATCACTTCCCATGATAAGTGACGGCTCCAACACTTACCACAGCTCTGCCCCTTGTTACTTTCTGAGTGTGATGAGATGGCTAGAATTCTCTCTCCTTCCTGGGATGGAAATGCTAACAAGTGATGAAGACTTGTGGAAGCTGCTTCAAAATGAAAGCAGTGAAGAAAGTAGCCTGCTTCTCAATAAAGACATGGAGACGCTCATACTAGCCCATAAGCTGCTCCCAACACTGGCGTTTGTGGCTGAAGGGCTGTATGTATCTTGGAGCTGCCTCCTTTTTGATCTTGACTTCAATAAAAGGAACTTTCATTCACCGAAGCATGTTCCAATAGATGTGAATAGGAAATGGACTTGAGAGGGGAGGATCCTATACCGAATTTACAAAGGCACGCAATTTTCCCTGGTGACATTTTCCTCTGTGAGGTATTATTTGATCTTTTCTTTTGACTAAGGAAGGGTGCCAGCTGTTCACGCTTTTCTTTGTTCCTGTTTTTTAGACTTTCTATCTACTGAAAAATGTTTGGAAGAAAGCTAATCTCTTTTATGTTAGCTGAGATATTTATGACTTTCAAATACCTTGGCATTATTATTGAGAATAAATATGAAAAATAACAATATAGGCCAATTTTTAGCTTTGTAGGTGTGAGAAATATATTTCCTTTTTCTCTCATTTCAACAGTATGACAGTGATAAGGAAAGGCACCTGAATCTTGTCCAGCAGGCCTCAGGGGTGATCTCAGGCACGTTTGGAAGGTGGAGACCTTTATATAAGATGTGTCAAATTAGAAAATGAGTGTTAAGTGCAAATTTAAAGACAAATTCTAAACTGACCCCATGAACATTTGTTTTCATTTTCCTTTGCTAACTTTATTTTGTATGTTTTCAACTTCATTGACTTTGCTGGAAGTCTTTCTCGGAGGCTGAGCTGGTAGTCAGTACTATATATTCTTGGTGTGTCCTAAGATTCTCTCGTATAATATAAACTGCACTTCTAAGAGAAATGATTTTTAACACATCAGAGTGTAGAGTTTCGTTTTAAAAAATTGACCAAACATGCAGTCATTTTAAAAGTGACAATCTTTTTCTTTGGAGGTAAAATATAATTTACATTTCTCAATGTGTTTTATGAATGAGATTGCTGATTGGACTTCATAATAGGTTCCTGAAGTCCTGATTACTGACATAGAATTCAGGGATAAAGAAGAGAAGCACAGAAATCACATAATCTAGTCAGTTTGCTGCTGAGGTTTGAGAGCTAATTCTTAAAGTTTGGGCATCTCTGATGCCACTAGCAAAAGGAGACTGGCTGCTCCAATCCCATTCCAGGAGTGCCTATTAACACTAGTAAAACACATTTAATTGAGAAGCCATTAGGCTGAGGCATCTGTACTGCTTCTGGTTTTCTGTGTAAGCAAACCCAAAGCCCAATGTTAGCAGTAAAACTAAATTTAAGCTTAATCAGTTAGAAACCACTAACTTAACTCTAGCTATAGTCTTTAATGATCAGAAAACATCAACTAATCTCTGTGTAGGGATTTTCCTCTTTAACTGATCAAATATATTTTCTTTGTCTGGCTTCCATGAACACCTTCTAAAAGTTTCTCACTCTTCCTCTCTCCTTTGGAGCATTGAACCACTTGAGGTCTGGAGCTGCCAATTTAAGAATAGCTGAATGCTCAAATAAACTCATTAAAATTTTAATGTGCCTAAGTTTATTTATTTATTTATTTTTAAACTTTTATCTTAGCTTCAGGGGTCCACATGCAGGTTTGTTACAGAGTAAATTGCATGTCACAGGGGTTTGGTGTACAGATTATCTTGTCACTCAGGTAATAAGCATGGTACCCAATAGGTGGTGTTTTTGATCCTCTCTCTAAGTTTATCTTTTAAGGTTTCTGAGAACATGGACTGAATGGAGCCTGAAAATTACATTCAGAACTTCATAGATAGAGGTCTCAATTCAGCTTGTGACTTCAGCTCGCCACTGGCTGTGTTACATTGGATATGTCACACAACCTTGCTCAGCATCAGTTTTCTCATCTGAAACATGAGGTTGGCAATGGTGGCTGACACACTTTGAAGTGACTCCTAGTAAGTCACAACCCTGCATGATTCCCTCTGCTTAAATGTGGAAGGAGACTGTGAACTGCTTCTAACCAACAGAATCTGGTAAAAGTGATGAGATGGCATTTTGTAGAGGCTACAATATAGAAAACTCTTTCTTAGCAACCTGAAAGTAGATGCTGTCCTTACTGGCTTTCCAGAAGTAAACTGTGGTGTTATGAGAGTCCTGTGGAGATATCCGTATGGCAAGGACCTTAGGGCAGGCCCTAAAAGCTGAGAGCAGCCCATCTGATAGCTATCAGGAAAATAGAGACCACAGTCATAGAGCCCCAGGTAAAAGAATTCTGCCAACAACCTGAATGAACTTGGAGGCGGATTCTTCCCTGGCTGAGCCTCCAGCTGAAAAGGTAGCTTGACTGTCACCACACTTTCAGTCTTGTGAGACTCTGAGCTAAGCTAGTCCTGGAATCCTGATCCATGGAAGCTGTGAGATGGTAAATGTGTGGGTTTTTTGGTAATGAAATTAAAAAAAATTAACTGTGGTTGTATTAGGCTGTTCTCATGCTGCTAATAAAGACATACCTGAGACTGGGTAATTTATAAATAAAAGAGGCTTAATTGACTCACAGTTCCACATGGAGGCCTCACAATCATGGTGGAAGATGAATGAGGAGCAAAGTCACATCTAACATGGTGGCAGGCAAGAGAGTGTGTGCAGGATAACTCCCCTTTATAAAACCATCATATCTCCTGAGACGTATTCACTATCATGAGAATAGCACAGGAAAGACCCACCCCCATGATTCAATTACTTCCCACAGTGTCCCTCCCACAACATGTGGGAATTATTACAATTCAAGATGAGATTTGGGTGGGGACACAGCCAAACCATGTCAGTGGTAAACACGCATAATGTTAAAATTACTGTCTTAACTATTTTTAAGTGTACTATTCAATAGTGTTAAGTATTTCACGTTGTTGGGCAACCAATCTCTGGAACATTTGTATCTGCCCAAACTGAAACTCTGTACCCATTAAACAACTTCCCATTGTCCCTCCCCATCGCTGCTGGCCACCACCATCCTGCTTTCTGTTCCTATGAACTTGACTAACTGAGGTGCTTCATAAAAGTGGAATCATATGGTATTTGTCTGTGACTGGCTTATATCACTGAGCAAATGTCTTGAAGATTCATCCAAGCTGTAGCATGTGTCACAATTTCTTTCCTTTTTAAGACTGAATAACATTTCATTGACTGTATATAGACCACATTTGGTTTGCCCATTCATCTGTCTTTGGACATTTGGGTTGCTTCCACCTCTTGGCTATTTTAAGTAAATGTGTGTGCGTTTTTTTTTTTTTTTTTTTTTTTTTTTGTTATCTCTAAGTTTGTGGTAACTTGGTATTTATCAACAGAAAACTAATACAATAATAATACCACACAGGGATATGGTAAAGATTAAGAAATAAGCTTTATGAACTCTAGAGTATAATTTTACAGTGAAGTCACATCATCTGCATTTTTAACTCAATAAAATGTAACCCTAGGGCTCAAGAAAAAAAAAAATAAAACAATTTAAAAAGTGTGAGCAATCGTGCTGGTTATTCCATGTGATGATCTGACACCCTGGAGAAAGCCTGAAAAGGGAGGTGTGGATCTGCGTCCTCAGGTTCCCAAGCACCACTAGTTGAGTTAGGTTCCAGTGTTTTTGAATGTATGGGTTTTTCAGGCTGCATGACAAATTATTACACATTTAGCAGCTTGAAACATAATTTTTATCTCCCAGTGTCTGTGGGCCAGGAAGCCAGGCAGGACTGAGCTGGGTTCTCTAACCCAGGGTCTCATGAAGCTGCAATTGAGATGTCAGCTGGGCTGTATTCTCTTCCAGTGGCTGAGCAAGAGAGGAATCTTCCTCCAAATTCACTCATGGTGGTGGTGCTCATTTCTTTGTGGTTTCAGGACTGAGAACTCCAGCTTTTTCCTGGTGGCTGGCTGGAGGCTGCTCTCAGCTCCTAGGGTTGCCCACAGTTCACAGCATGGCAGCTGCTTCTCCAACGCTGGCAGGAGAGTGAATCTGTAGAGCGAGTCTGCCTGCAAGATGGGGTCTCATATGATATAACAATCACATTATGTTTACCATATTCTACCCTTTAGAAGCACGTCACAGTTCCCACCTACCTCCAAGGGGAGATTACACAAGGACTCCACCACCAGTAGCTAAGGATCACTGGGGTCACCTAGAGTCTGTCGGCTGCACTAAATTAAGTTTAGGTGGGGCCTTAAAGTGGCTCAGTGCTTCTTCAGCCTTCTTTTTACATAAAAATTACCTACAGATTTTTTTTTTAAAGATCTCGAGTCTGCTCCAAACCCTCAGAATAATTTCTTCTGGGAGGTGGAGTCCAGGCAGCTATTGTTTAAAAAAAAATTCCACGGTGATTTCGATGTATAGCCATGATTGAAAACTACTGATCAAGTCCAAATCTATTCTTAGAGACAGGGTCTCTCTCTCTTGCCCAGGCTGTTATGCAGCTGTGCAATCATGACTGACTGCAGCCTTGACCTCCTGGGCTCAAGCAATCCTTCCATATCAGCCTCCTGACTAGTGGGCACCTGGGGTCTACACTGCCACCTGGATAATTTTTTATTTTTTAGTGAAGATGGGGTATTGCTGTTGCCCAGGCTGGTCTCCAAGTCTGGTCTTAAGCAATCCTGCTGCTTTGACCTCTCAAAGCACTGGAATTATAGGCATGAGCCACCGCATCCAGTCAAATCCCTCCTTTTAGACATGAGACATTTGGGTTTGAGGTGGAAAAAATGACTAACCCAAGATCATATAAAGCTAAGCCTAGAACTCAGGGATTCCTAAATTTCATTTTGGGCTTTTTCTATTGCACTATGCTTTCTTCTTAATTTGGAATTTGCTGACAAAGTTTTACTTCTTTGCAAGTTTCTGGGAAGGACACTTCAGCAGTAAAAGACATTCTTAGTGGTGTGCTAGAGCTGACTAGCATTGGCTTCTGAGAGCTGATTTGTGGGTAACACTTCCCATCACCTCAGTTTAGTGACTTCACATTGGGAGCTCAAAACTGGCCATGTTGACAATATTTACACCGTGGAAATTGGCAAATGCTATACATCATCAGGCTTTCCATTGATAATCCTTCCTGGAGAGCTGGTAAACCTTTAGCAGCACACCACCGTTTATTTTAATTTGAAATGTATTCTTACATTAAATATTATAAAGTTGTGTTTACTCTTGCCCAAATAGCAAATAGAGATAAGTAAGTTAAAAGTGTGAGCAATAATGCTGAGTGTGATGTCTTCCTTCTTATCTTGACATATTAATGCTTAATGAATGTTTGGTGGGTGACAGAGTGAACCATTTGGAGTTAATTGTCCAGCTTTTCTTGTTTCCAAAGTTAGCGTGGACTGGTTGTGTTCACCATGCAGGTTGTTTATTTATCCTCAGAATAGAGCTCACCTTCCATTTTCCTTCTGTTTTCAGTGAGGGTTTCTTCCCCTGGGGGGTCTCTATTGCGGCTGGCTCTGTAATATATGACATTGATTGAATTCTCTGTGCATTCCCATGTGCCAGACTCCCAAAAGAGAGGCTTGTGGGACTCCTTACCTGATTATGTGGGCAGAGTCTTTGGGATGTCAGGCAGGATAAACCAGAATGGTGTTTACAGAAAACAAAATCTTCTGTTGTGTTCACAGAGTGAATTTTTCTACCTACTTCTGCCCTTAGGGGACCTTAAGGAAGTGTTCTGTCAGTTCAGTTTCATGGCTATGAGGTGTCGCTTTGAGCTTTGATTTCATGGGAATCTCAGAGGCTGGAAGCCCCAGGATGGAGCAGAAAGCCAGCCTGTCCCTGAAAACAGTTCTGAAGAATTTCCCCTTGATGTGAGGTGCCTGCTCATTCTGTAGCCTGCCAGTGCTTTTGACTCCAAATTGTGAACCATGAGCTTCATATGGATCCTTCTCCTTCCCTCCTCCTACTTATTGATCTTCAACTACTGAACTCTTCTTTCTTTGTCTTTAAGGGAAGTCAGTATGAAGAAAGTGGCAGCATGGTTTAACTAAAGAAAAAAAAAAAAGCACAATAAATTTGAGGTTGGAGAGACCTGCATGGCTCCACCACTCACAAGCTGTGTGATCCCTAGGGCCAGTTGCTCTCTGAGCCTCAGTCTCGTAAAATGGAGCCAATAATACCTGTTCTTCAAGGTTGTTTTTGTTGGGAAAATTATGTGAAAATTGCATATAAAATGGCCAAATGCCTGGCATACAGCAAGTACTCAGTGAATAATAGTTCTCTCTAGTGGGTGTTCCCTGTAATAGCAATACTAAATATTTATAGAATATTTCCAATTTTACAAATATTCACTGTATTCAGCATTTTACATGCATTTATTTCATTTTATCTTCATGGAAACCTCTGTATTTAGGAGACCAAATTTCAATTCCTCAATGACATTTTTCTTGAAAATGTTTTCTAAGGTTATCCCACTCAATGCCCTAGTATATTTTCTTTGCAGCACTTACCATTATCTGGAGTTATATTATGTAACTGTTACATATTCATTTTTCTGACTCTATCTGTTAAAATATTAGTTCAAATGAGGGAAAAAACTTTTTTTTTTTTAAATGGACTCTTGCTGTATTGCCCAGGCTAGAATGCAGTGGCACAACCTTGGCTCACTGCAACCTCCGTCTCCCAGGTTCAAGTGATCCTCCTGCCTCTGCCTCAGCTGGCCTGCAGGTGTGTGCCACCACACCCAGCTAATTTTTGTATTTTTAGTAGAGATGTGGTTTCACTGAGTTGGCCAGGCTGGTCTTGAACTCCTGACCTCAGGTGATCTACCTGCCTCTGGCTCCCAAAGTATTGGGATTACAGGTGTAAGCCATCAGTCCCAGCCAAAAAAAACTGTCTTGAGCTTGATTGCACCTCCAATGCTAAAAACAGTGCTTAGCCTGTAATAGATAATCAATAAATTATTTTGAATAAATGAAGTAAATATTATTGCTTTATTCATTTTGCCCCATGAGGAAACACAAGCTTAGATATATTAAGTGAGTGGTTGTGGAGCCAGTAAGCGGTGGAAAGAGGCCGGATTGGAATTTAGTTTGTGGGACTCTAGAATCCACGTGTTTAATTACCATCTTATCCAGGCTTCTCTCCCATGGGTGAAGTTTTTACGGAGAGTCACTGTGTTTCTCAAAGTCTATGTTAAGCTACATTATGGGGTCAGCACTGTATTGAAGGATATAAGACTTAGGAAAGAAGTTTAAAGCAGAAATCTTCATTCCTAATCTTACCTCCTAACTAGGAAAATTAGGTGTATATCATGAAACAGTAACAGAAAAATTCTCTTGGTTTAGTACTCAAAAGTTGAAGAGGAAAGTACATGGTTGTAATTTGTTAGAGATGGGGCAGTAATAGACACCAAAACTAGAGTTTTCTTCTTTTGTTTCCAAGTCCTCTTCAATTGATTTGTTTACCTATCCAACAAACATTAAATGCCTACTAATGGCAGGTACTACACTTGCTATGCACTTTGCATATACAGAGGAATATAGCCTAGGGTCCTCCACACTCAAGGAGCTTATGATTCATGGGAAAAACATATATACAGAATTAATTATGCTGTAATGTGTTAGATATAATCATAAGAATTTTTATAGGACATCAGGCACAACACCACAGGTAGAGGGAGGGGAAAGTGTGGGACTCGTAGCCAGGGACCAGCTGATGAAGGGCCAATTTTCGCTGTATTAGAGAGCTTTGTCTTTGTTTTCTAAGTTGGTGATGCTCAAGAAGGGATGATTTGGCCCCCCTTGGGGACATCTGGCAATGTCTGGAGACATTTTTGATTGCCACAACTTAGGGAGTATTACTGGCATCTAGTAGGTGGAGGCCAGGGGGTGACTAAACATCTTACAGTGCAAAAATAGCCACAACAAAGAATCTTCTGCCTCCAAATGTCATAGTACTGAGATTGAGAAATTCTGCTCTCAAGGAGAGAGCTGGGTTATTGCAGGGCTTTAAGCAAGTGAGTGGTATAGGAGGACAGACTTCTGCAGCAGCACAAAGTGAGAACTGGTGAGTGCCTGGGCTAGAACCTTTGCAGTATGATGGAGGACTTAGTGATTGTTTGGATGTGAGTTGGAAAAGAGAGGGAGTGGTCAAGTTTCTGCCTTGAATGATAGGGCACCTGGTGCAGCCATAATCTGAGCTGCATCTGAGGTCCACCCAAGAGGAATAAATGATATTGGCAGAAATAGATGAGATCAAGTCAAGCAAGCTGGTTTGAGCTGCCAACGGGTTATTCAAGTAGAGACATTCAGTAGGCGTTGGTCTAAGTGTCTCTAAAGCTTAGAGAAACATAAATTTAGAGTCATCAGTTAGAACAATGAATAAAAACCAGATGAGAATATTAGTTTATCCAGGGAGAATGGAAACAGCAGTGAATTTAGAATATTGTCCTCAGAAATATGCACAGAGACAGGGCAGATGGAGAGAGAACTGTTGAAAGATACCAAGGAGTAATAGTCTGAGAAGTAGGAGGTTACGGAGAAAGGGGTGTCAGGGAAGCCAAGAAAAGAGAGGGTTGCATGAAGAAATAAATCCTCAGCTGACTAGAACTCTCAATCCAATGTTGCTGTAGTTCCTAAGAGAAGAATTGAAAGCAGTCATTAACTCTGGCAATTCAAAAGATGGGTAACCTTAAAGAAGGCATTTTGTTGGTTTGATGGTGACTGAAACCACATTTCAGTGGGTTGAGGAATGAATGGAAAAGGCAAAAGTGCAGATAAGAGAGTGTACATTATTATTTTTAGAAGTTTGGCTGAGGAGGGGAGAAGAGGGAGGGAAGTGGGGCTAAAGGGTATGGCAGGAAACTCATGTGAATTTGGTCATGCCCAACTCCCTGGTCCTTTTTAATTAATAACAGTAACAAACAAAATATTGGGGTATTTGAGGTTGATGATTGTTCTCTTACAATCTCATTGCCAGGTTATAATGAAAGCAAGTCTCAGGCCAAATTCTGACACACATGCATACATGTATTCACATGTATATTATTTAACAGGCAAACAATACATTCAAATGTTCCAAAAGCATCACAAACTCCCAACTTTCTGACCTTTTTGGTGATCTGATCTTTACTTTGATGACACATTCATTTGAGGCTAAGTATTCCAGAGATACAAGTCCATTGCCATCTCATTATTATCAGGCAACCAAATGGCCGGACACTGTTAGAAATCAGATTTCATGTATCCTTTCTAAAATTCGGGTTCTATTTTTATTTTTTATTCTTTTTGAGATGGAGTCTTGCTCTGTTGTCCAGGCTGGAGTGCAGTGGCGCAATCTCGGCTTACTGCAACCTCCATCTCCTGGGTTCAAGTGATTCTCCTGCCTCAGCCTCCTGAGTAGCTGGGATTACAGGTACATGCCACCAAGCCTGGCTAATTTTTGTAGTTTTAGTAGAGACGGGATTTTACCATATTGGTCAGGTTGGTCTTGAACTCCCAACCTCGTGATCCGCCCACCTTGGCCTCTCAACGTGCTGGGATTACAGGCTTGAGCCACTGTGCCTGGCCAGGTTTTATATTTTTTAATAGTCTCATACTGTCTTTAAGCAAGGACAGTGTACTGGGTTGAATAGTATCTCTTCCTCCTAACCTCTCATCAAAATTCACATCTACCCAGAACCTCAGAATGTGACCTTATTTGGAAATAGGTCTTTGCAGAAGTAATTATGTAAGAAAAGGTCATATTGGATTAGGGTAAGACATAAACACCATGACTGCTGTCCTTATAAGAAGGCTATGTGAAGACAGACACAAGAGAGAAGACCACGTAAAGACAGAGGCAGAAATTGGAATGATGCAGCTATATGCCAAAGAACTCCACAGACTGCCAGGAACCCCCAGACCCTAGGAAGAAGTTAGGGAGTCTTATCATTGATTTCCTTCAGTGGGAGCAGTGCTCTGCCAACACCTTGATTTCAGGTTTCTAGCCTCCAGAGCTGTGAGAGAGTAAGTTTCTGCTGCTTTAAGCCATCCAAAGTACCAGTTTCTGGTATTTTCTTACGGCAACCCTAGGAGACTAAGATGGCTGAAGCGTGTAAGCAACTCACACATCTTCTTGAATACCGTAATTTCACTGGTGAGAGACCATTTCTAATATCCATGATGCTAATTAACAAACCATTAATTTTTACCAGTTAAAGCTCATGTCTGACCCTTATTATGTTAATTACCGAAGCCTCTGGTGTTATCTGAGTGCTATGGTTTGAATGCATGTATCCTTCCTAAATTTACATGTTGGCACTACACCCCAAGTTAATGGTATTAAGAGGTATGGGGTCTTCAGCAGGTGATTAAATCATGACAGTTGTGCTCTCATGAATGGGATTAGTTCCACTAAAAAGAGATTGAAGGGTGCTAGCCAGCTCCTTTTTTTGCCCTTCCACCATGCCCTTCATGACATTCATCCCTTCTGCTGTGTGAGGACACAGCAACAAGGTGAAATCTCGGAAGCACAGAACAGGTCCTCACCAGACATCCAACCGCAGGCACCTTGGTTTTGGACTTCCCAGCCTCCAGAACCGTGAGAAATAAATTTCTATTGTTTGTAAATTACTCAGTCTCAGGTGTTTTGTTATGGCAGCACAAATGCTGAGATAGGAATAACAGAAGTTCTTGTAGTAACCTCCCCAGAAGTGTGAGCCCTAGAGTGCCATTTAGCCGAACACATGCATGTGTTACGCTTTTTATGCTGAAGTATTTTAAATAACAGACACCACTGGTAAGGGAGATTTATATTTTAGAATGGGAAAGATGTAGACTTAGGGAGAAAATTCAGGGGAAAGGAATGCTTGGAAAATACAGAAGAAAAGTAACTGATAGTCATCAATAAATCTTTTCAATCAGTGGAGTGATCAAGAGCATCTCAATGTGTCTTTCTCTTTTTTTTTTTTTTTTGAGATGGAATCTTGCTCTGTCACCCAGGCTAGAGTACAGTGGCATGATTTCAATTCACTGCAACCTCCGCCTCCTAGGTTCAAGCGATTCTCCTGCCTCAGCCTCCTGAGTTGCTGGGATTACAGGCATGCACCACGATGCCCAGCTAATTTTTGCATTTTTAGTAGAGATGGGGTTTCACCATGTTGGCCAGGCTGGTCTCGAACTCCTGACCTCATGATCCACCCGCCTCGGCCTCCCAAAGTGCTGGCATTACAGGCATGAGCCACCACGCCCAGCCTCAATGTGTTTTTCTGTTTTTACTTCTTCTAGAAAATCACTTTCCTATTTCCTTTTTAGTAGAGCTATGGATTTTTTAAGGAATTGTAGCTGCATTTACTATAACATATAGGGTTGCCAACTTATCCCAGTGTGTCTGGATCTTTTCTGGCTTTAGCAGTAAAAGTTCTGCATTGCTGGAAGCCCCCTAGTACTGACAGTTGATCACTATTTCTGTATTTGCTCAAACAGAATTTCATGCTTCTTTTTCTTTCTACTAAACATATTTTTCAACTAATTAGTAAGATCTTGTTAGTTCCTGTCTCCTGAGCCAGGGCAGTTCAGCTGTGCTGGGCCTCGGGGAAGAGAGGGGAGAAAGCAAGAGGGTCACCATCTGCAGACACTCTGGCAACTGGAAAGCCATGCTTTTTGGCCTGTGGGTTTCTTCTGCTTGTAAGTAACTGCTGAGCTTTTGCAAATGCCATAGAGCTCCAGCAGAATGGGGCCATTGATTGGTTTCATCAATTTGCTGAATTTCTCAAACTTAGGTCTAAGTTATAGAACACTGATTATAAATTCTTATATGTAATATGGATAAATTGATCTGTAAACTTGTATGTGCAGAGTGAATGTGAATAATTTTTGTGATAGAGCTTTTTTTTTTCTTGGCACGCATCTCTATTGTTCCTAGGTATTTTGAAAGCAGAGTGGTAACTCCTAACTTCTGTTGAACTTGGCTACCTGGAATGCAATTGACATCCAAGCAGTAGAACACACGGCTTCCAAGCAGTCAATAGAGGAGGCTATCAATTGTATACAGCAAATCTGTATAGTTTAAGTAATTGAAGAATGCTTTAGACCCTCTCTCTTTGCCTGCAGATTGTTGTTTTACACACAATTTAAAATCTATGTTATCTTTTTTTTTCTTAAAGCTCTTCATAATTTAGAAATGGGCAGTATGAATTCTACTGAAAGGCAGTCAAGAAGGGAGAGATGCCCACATATATCAATTGCATTAATGAGAGAAAAAATAATGTCAGATGCAATCACAAAATATACTATGGTTTGGGGTCATTTTGCATAGGGGCATACAGTGTCACACCCCCTGCTAATGTCTGAGAGTAGCATGTGATAATAACGAGGACACTTAGGATAATATAGTCACAAAGCTCTAATGAGGTAGAGATTCTAGACTTGCGAAGCTGAGGGCCAGATCCTGACAAGTTCACCTTGTGAGATCTCTTAGAGGCAGCTAGCTGATCTTCCCCAGATTTTGTGTCTTTTTTTGCAAACTTCAGTGGCACCTGCAATATAACTGACTAGTGTATTGGAAGAGATGGAAGCAGAGGACTTGAGGAAATAAGGTGAAACTAAATCTTTTAAGTAGCTCAGCAGTGAGTATGATCTGAAGCAACTAAGCGGTAGAGGAGCTCCCCGCCCCCCAAAAATAAAACCCTCAAAAAATCAAAACCAAAACCAGCAGTACAATACATTTGTAGGTTTTATGGCTTTTGGAAATGGAATGCAGCATCATTATCGAAGTCATTTAGGCAGGAGCAGCACATGTGACATGATTTGGCTAAGAATCCTAGGCAAACCACAAGAACAGTTTAGAAATATGGATTAAATTGCAGATCTTATTATGTATAATAATTTCTCCAAAGCTTCACATCTGATCCAGTGCTACTCAATCAGGGGGTCAGAAATTTTATGGGGTTGTAAAATCATGGGAGGACTCCCGCCTTTTGGGAGTTTCTACCACTTTCTGATGACTGAAGGCTTACATGTCTCCATGATT
Organism: Cacajao melanocephalus; assembly: GCA_963573385.1. Taxonomy (NCBI): domain Eukaryota; kingdom Metazoa; phylum Chordata; class Mammalia; order Primates; family Pitheciidae; genus Cacajao; species Cacajao melanocephalus. The sequence goes on along the minus strand of CAUYLG010028293.1, from coordinate 37,602 downwards.
TTTCCACTTTCAATTTCTCCCTTGCGATATCTTCTCTTCCCTTTCCATCTGGAAAACACCTACTCAACAGTAGAACTTAGCTCCCATGCCTCTTCTTCTGAGATTTTTCCAGGCTGGCTTGTAATTTATCTGTTGATATCCCTTCCCTTAGATCAGAGGCCACCGTATTTTTCTTCTCCTGAAAAGGGTCAGGTAGTAAATGTCTTTGTCACCCATATAGCCTCTGTCACAATTGTGCAGTTGTAGCACATAAGCAGCCACAGACAATACACAAATTGATGAATGTAGATGTTTTTAAATAAAACTTTATAGACACTGAGGTATGGATTTCATATAATTTTTGTGTGTCACAAAACATTCTTTTGATTTATTTTTACCCACTTAAAAATGTAAAAATCATTCTTTGCTTGTAGGCCACACAGAAACAGGCAGCAGACCATAGTTGGCTTGTGGGCTATCTTTTGCTAACTATGTTATTTTTTGATTGCCACAAAACAAAAATTACCACAAATGTAACAGCTGAAAACATGAGCACACATTTATTATCTCACAGTGTCTGTGGGTTAGGAGTGCAGCTACGGCTTAGCTGGGTCCTCTGCTCAGAGTCTTGAAAGGATATAATCTAGCATTGGCCAGGCTTGTTTTAATCTGGGAACCTGATGAGGGAAGAATGTAATCCCAAGCTCATTTACGTTGTTGGCGAAACTCATTTCCTTACGCCTGTGTAACTTTAGGTCCTGACTTTTGGCTGACTACCAGCTGGAGGCTGCCTGCAGTTCCTTGCCATGTGGGCTTCTTCAACATGGCGTCTTACTTCATCAAGCCAACAAGGTATCTTATGCAATATAACCTAATCCCAGAGAGTGACATCCCATCACCTTTGCTGTAAGGTATTGATTAGAAGCAGCTCACGTTTCCTGCCTGCACTCAAGGAGAGGCAATTATACAGAGGCATGAATATCAGAAGGTGGATTCATGAAGGGTCACCTTAGGGTCTATCTATTACCCCAATCTCTGAACTATACCAGATGATGAGTTCTGGAGACAAGAACAATTGAAGAAGAATCTATGAACCATTTTGGTATCTTTAGCATTTAGTAAAGGATCTAGTACAGAATGAGTTCTCAGTAAATGTTGATTGAAAGAATAGATGGATGGTTGCTTGTACCTACTCAAAACAATGGCATAAAGTTATTGTAATTCTCCAGTAAAATTGTCATAATATTGCTGATATTAATAGTCTTGATTCAAGGCTATTGATAACACTAAGACATATTTGTGGAAATAGGATTTTAAGCAGAAGGCTAAATTTGACCTACATTCTTTTTTGGATTCGGGTTCATAGCTAGCTTGAATTCATCAGGTATCAAGAGTGCTTTCCATGTGAGAGATAATGAATGACTTGAAATATGCTCTAGTAAATCAACATAAAAACAAAATCGAAACAAGGGAATCCATTTTAAAGCTCTAACCAGGGTGCTGGTATAGTGAAACATTTTCAGAAGCAGTTTTCAAATATGCGCCAAATGCTGTTTTTGGGTGTTTATTTCCCAGAATGCATATAGTAGAAAACAAGGTGAATTTTTATTTAAATAAAGGATACCAACTTTTAAGCAGTAATGGGAAGGAAGAGAGAGCCAGAATGTGAGTTCAAAAGGGCGACAAATAATGATACTGAAATAGGTGTCTATGGAGTGAATATGACTGTGAGCAAAGTTGTCTGAACTGCCAGTGTCTCCCCAAAGCCTCAACTCCTGAGGATCTTCTGACTGAAACACATGGAGCCACAGTCATAACACCTGTTCCATATGCCAATCTCCATCAAACACCTACATCTATTGCCATCGATTGCAATTTCTGTTGTGTTATCCATCTAATTACCTATCTATCTCTTCAACTTTTGCTTTATGGTTCACCTGATTATTTCCTTTTCCATTCAGAGATGGGACTGGGGTGAGAGTTCTCTTTTATGTGGTTTGTTTTGCATACTGATTGGAACAGATGGTTTCTCTAAGTGCACATCTGGTTGTGGACTATAAAAGAACTGAAATTGGGCTCTGCTGATATAAAGTGAGACTTGATTTTCTTTTTTTGTTTGGGAAGTATCCTCTTTTATTGGGATTAAGAATAATATCTTTCAATAACAGATCATAAAAGTCAGAGCCTTAATTTTTAGATTCAAATAGATCAATTACCTTTTGTCAGCTTTGGGCTGCTGCCATCTTGCCAACTCCATCCTCAGCATTATCTTCCCAACCCAAGAAGGTAGAATGTGCAGCGCCCAGGAGAGCAGGTCAGACACTTGCATTCTTGCATTCTGATCTTGACCACTCAATTTCCATCAGCCTGTTTCCACATCTGTTTTTTAAGATGACCAAACTAGATCCTTTTCAAAGGCTCTTCAAACTCAAACACTAGCATTTAAGGGTTATCATCAGAATGTATTAAAATCAATTGTTCAGGTGATGTTCGGATTTGTTTTTGTTCATTTTGATAAACTGATTATTTTTGCCTTAATAAAAAGCATGCATAATTAAAATTCTTTATTTGTGGAATTCATACAGGAAAAATAACCTTTGCTATTATGTATATTTGCATTTCCTACCCACATAAATAAGTGTGGTTCTTTGAATCCCTCTTCAGACTGATTCCAACTAGTTGGAACTAATAAGAGAACACCTTATTAGTTCCCTCAGAAAGTATGTATCCTTTAACATGACTAAGATTAAATTCTCTCTAGCCTGGTGCAATGGGCACAGAGTTAGATTTAAGGAGCCCTCTGGAGGGATACACAGGAATCTGGTAACTTTGATCGTTGCTTTCAGGAAGGGAAACTGGGCGGCTGGGGACAGAGGTGGAAGGGGAAATTTTTATATGTGTTTTTCTCTTGGATTTGGAATCATTATCCAAACAAATTATTAAAAGTATCAAACAAAAATTAAATAAATTAAAATTAATTTAAAAGTCAATAAATAAAGAAAAATATGACTTTAAAAATGTAGTAAAAAATTTCAGTATCTTTAGTGACCCTTTCGTGCTGTGAATTTGGAGTGGAGAGAGGGTGGACAAATTTTTATTTAGACTGTTAAGACTTTTTGGTGGAAACCTTTTGGAAGTATTACACATATTGAGAAAGAGATTGAGAGAGATTAATACACATATTTTGGACAAGGATAATCTTTGCAGCTATACATATGTGTAGTAGATATGAATTCCCCACAAATTCAGATGTACAAAACATAGTTGTTATTTTCTCCAAATCATTTTTCCCGTCTTCTGGCTTTTATTTTTTATTTTTTTTGAGACAAAGTCTAGCTCTGTCACCAGGCTGGAGTGCAGTGGTGTGATATTGGCTCACTGCAACCTCTGCCTACCAGGTTCAAGAGATTCTCCTGCTTTAGCCTTCTTAGTAGCTGGGATTACAGGCATGAGCTGCCATGCCCAGCTAGTTTTTGTATTTTTTTTTTTTGGTAGAGACGGGGTTTCACCAAGTTGGCCAGGATAGTCTTGATCTCCTGACCTCCTGATCGGCCCAGCTTGGCTTCCCAAAGTGCTGGGATTACAGGTGTGAGACACCACACCCAGCCCTTACGGCTTTTAAAAAGTTAATTTGTTCTAAGAGGTAATACGTTAAAATAGTGCAAAATTCTAAAGGCATACAAATATAGAGTAGATAGGAAGGCATTTAAGTAGATGACAGCTTTTTATTTCAAAATTTTATTCTATTTTATGTTATAGTATAACTATGCTTATTTTAGAATAAACATGTTTATCTTCATTGTTAGAAAAATTGACGCTTTACCGGGGTCAATTGTATCTATCTCATCTTCTCATACCACCCGGCACAAAGCCAGACAATTCGGGAGACTCTGCACTTCTGTTTAATGGGGCATGGCCACGTCTTCATTGTGTGTTTATTATTTTACCTTTGTTAGACGCTTAGTGAATTAGTGAAAGTCATGCGGGCCAGGTTTGTTGATTGGAAGGGAAAAAAAGTTTAATTTTATTGCTGGGTGTTTAAACAAGTAACAATAAATCTTTTTGGTCAAGGTTTAATGGTTGAATAACTTATTCAGTACTAGGTTTTCTTCCGCATTGTGACAATAAAACTGAATCTAATTCTGGGTTCCACTAATTACTTGTTGAATGCTTCAAAAATGTAATGTGTTTATATAAATGCTTAACAACTATTATGTCCTATTGTTTGGTTTTGTTTTCTTATGAGTAGGAATTCTATTTTCCTTTCGACTAATTGAGTAAAATAAAGTAATAACTTTGGTTTTTATTATAGGATGCTAAGTACCTGATAAAAAGGCTTGATACTTAAACAAAAATGGTATATACAGGTAGGAATTTTCCCCAATTGTTATTGATGTGTAAAGGCAATTAAAGTGTTTAACAGATTCAGGGGCTGAGTTTTAATCTACAATACCAAGAATTCACCTTCATTTCAAATTTTTATCCAAATAGCTTCACCTTAAATCACATAGATCTCTTTAATTTCATCTTATAGTTCTTTCCTCTAGATAATAACATTAGTTTTAAGTGTTTTTGAAAATGGATTTATTCATCAAAACAGGTAGCTAAGGTTTTATACTTTTAGCTAGAGCTGCATACATACACATATTTTAGTTTAAGTTTGTGTAAGTACTCTTATATTCATAAATCCTAACAAACTTCAAAGCTTCTAAATCACTGTTTATCTGTAAAATTGAGGTCTCAGTGATGACTTCATAGATTTGTTGAAAGAATAGAATGACATATCTATGTAACATGCTTAGAATACTTCCTGGCACAAAATGAGTGCTAAATGTATATATTTATTATTAGTAGTAGTAGTATAATTTGAGTTGTATTGGTGAAAAATCATGATAGTAGAAGACTTTCAGAAGAAGGTGATATTTAAGCTGAATTTTGAAGTTTGGAGAAAGAAGAGAAAGGATTAGTGAAGTAGAGAAAGACACACAGAGTGAGCACAGCCTAAGACACCAACAGTATATGCATGGAAGTTCTGGGGTGAGGGAAAGACTAAAGTGGGCTAGGCTAATTCATTTGGAATTTGGAATTTATTCTAAGTGTTGAGTAGGAGCCATTAAAGGCGTCTCTATTATAAATGAGATAATCAAATACTTGTTTATCCTAAATACACATTCATCCTAAAGAAATAATTAACCAGGTGCCCAAAGATGTATATTCAAGAATGCTCATAAAATATTGTCTCTAGTATCAAAATTTTGGAAACAACCTAAATATTCAGACATAGAAAGTTCATTAAATGGTTTATACTGAAGTCATTATGATGTTTACATGCTCTTATGTATTAACATGAAAAGTTGTGTAAGATTTCCTGTTGAGTGAAGAAACACAACAGTCAGATTTTAAAATAGCTATAGTATTGTTTTTCAAATATATATACATGTATATAAGAGATGGTATGATAGGAAAATTCTGGAAGAATTACATTAACAAGTTAGCAGAAATTTTTTGGTTATGGAACTCAGAGTGATTTTAATTTAATAATTTTTATTTTTGTTATCTATATTTACCAGTCATTTTATAGTAAATGTGAATTAGTGATTTGATTAAAATAACAGAACAAAATGAAAGTAGTTCTGTTCTGTGACATTAATGTTCATAAATGAAGGGGAAAAACTCTTTTTTGCTAGGGAAATAATCTTAGTAGAATGGTGTATGGAGCCATGGGTGGAGGTCAGATTTTGAGAAGGTAGGTGGGAGGAAGCCTTACAAGCCTAAACCCTACTGTATTGCCCTTCCTGGAACCCCATTTACCTTCTTCCTTTCTTGGCACATCTTCCTATTTAGACAAAGATTCTCAGCTGGCTTGCTGCTAGCATCTTGTCAACCTTCTTAGGTACACTACTAAATTTTGATCAAAGCGTGAAAATGTATTCCTGCTAAAACTGCATATACCAAAGCAAGGTCTATAATGTTGTGAGAGGCATGACATTCTGTCTAAAGGAACCCCTGTTCCATGTTACTTCCGAAGTTTTGATACTTATGTAACAGTATGACACACACTAACCTTGAATGATGGAGAGATGCGTTCCATTTGTGTCATATATTACTCCTGTTATAATTTTGGGCAAATCCTTGAACTGGCAGAAATAATAGTTTCACAAATTTTAAAACAAGTGAGTGTAAGTTAAAAATGCCTATTGTGAAGGATAGTTTGAGGTTTAAAAACTACATAATGTGCATGAAGATGCTTAGGAAACCCCAATTGTAACAAATGTTTATGGAGTGCCTAGTATGTGTTGGGTAGTGTGAGTAATGTGCTAGGTGCTAAAATTGAAGTGACCCACAGATGCAATGATCCTATGCAGTCCTCTGGGTACCTGGTAATAGTCCCAACTGGTGTCTCCCCATATCACATTAGAAAATGACCTTGTGCAGTGTGGCCTTGAGTCTATTTGTGTGATTTGAAGTTGAAGACATTGATTTGTTGAGATAGGTCACATTTTTAGATTGATTAGCCATTGAGTCCCAGGAACTGATTCAGTGAGGTCTTGGGGGTGAATTTCACAGTGATTTTTCAGAAATTGTGAGAGCCGTTATCATGAATGTATTTTTTTTGTGAATGGATTTTTAGATGTCTGCCTCTAAGAGGAGACAGTAGAGAAGGATGGTCTGTGAATTGGTTGTGATGGTTGAAGGGTATATGTTCAAAAAGTGCTTCGTATGCTTAAAAATGTTGTTCAGTTATTGCATGTGGTTCCAATAATTATCACCATTGTCTGTGTTTTAGTCCATTCTCATACTGCTAAAAGAACTACCTGAGACTGGGTGATTTATGAAGAAAAGAGGTTTAATTGGCTCACAATTTTACAGTCTGTACAGGAAGCGTGACTGGAAGGCCTCAGGAAACTTACAATCATGGCGGAAGGTGAAGGGGAAGCCAGCGCCTTCTTATAGCAGTTGGGCGGGGGGAGAGAAAGAGAGAGAGAGAGAGAGAAGGGGAAAGTGCCACACACTTCTAAACCATAAGATCTCATGAGAACTTACTCACTATCATGAGAACAGCAAGGAGGTAATCTGCCTCCATTATCTAATCACCTCCCACCAGGCCCCTCCTCCAATTCCACATGAGATTTGGACAGGGACACAAATCCAAACCGTATTCAGGAAATGACCATCTTCTCTAGCTGAGTTAAAGTTGATGCTTTGGGATGGCAGAAAGCAGGATGGAGCCCTACAGGACTTCAACAACATTCCTTTAAGTTTCAGGAACTGTAGATGCTACAGTTATGACTTGGTGATTGGACAGGGGATATTTTGAAGTCATCTAAAAGCAAACTTCCAGGTTCTCATTGTTTGAAAATTCACAGAAAACTTTTGGATAAGACTCATTCCACAGAAGTATCTTAGAGAGACAATTCTGGCTTTTAAAATGCTTTCCCATAATGATGGCTACCACTTATATGAGCACTAACTCCTAACTCATAATGGCAAACACTTCTAAATGCTTTGCATTATTAGCCCACTTAATCCTCACAACAACCTTATGACATAGGATCTTTGCTTTTCCCTGCTTTACAAATAATGAATCTGCAGCATATATAGGTTAAATGATTGAATGCATAATGTGCCCAAGGTCATACAGCTACTGGGTATTGGAGATGTAATTTGAACCCAGGCTGTCTAACTGAATCTGACCTCTTAACTATCAGCTGAGCTGCCACCAAATTTAATCTTCACAATGGCCCTTGAAAGAGTCAGGATAGATGTTATTATTGTCATGTTTTTGGATAGAAATTCAAGTCTTGGTGAACTTAAATGACTCAACTCAGCTAAGACCAGTGTTCCAGGGCCTCCCAAACCTAGTGCAAATCTTTCTTCTCCACATTAGATCTTAATTATTTTGATGGCCATGGGACAGAGGCTGATCAAAGGGTTTTATGCAGACAGCATCAGACAATATCTAGTTATTACCTCCGGCTCGGGTTGGGATATCATCTTCCCATCTCAAATGGAACCTTAGTTTTGTTTCATAGGGTAGGGTGGGGGAGGGGGACATCAGAGGGATCTTGACTAAAACTTACAGCCAGGACCTTGAAGGGACTATTGCAATACTTGTCCTACAAAGGGAGGGGATATACAGCTGCCTTTCAAAAATTTCCCTAGGATCATAAATTGTGAACCCATGACAACTGATTGGAACTTAAAATTTGCCTTTCTGAGGATATATATAAGCAAGCGGAATTTCTAAACAAAGGGGATTTTTAGGTAGGAAATTTGCAGATGTTATTTATTTTTCTCTCTTACCACAGATGTATAGCCTATCTTTCAGGAAGGGACGCTGACATTCTTTGCTTTCTGTTTTTTTTCTTTCTTTTTTTTGAGACAAGGTTTCACTCTGTCACCCAGGGTGGAGTGCAGTGGCATGATCTTGGCTCACTGCAACCTCTGCCTCCTGGGTTCAAGTGATTCTTGTGCCTCAGCCTCCCAAGTAGCTGGGGTTACAGGCACGTGTCATGACGCCCGGCTTATTGTATTTTATTTTATTTTGTATTTTTAGTAGAGACAGAGTTTATCATGTTGGCCATACTGGGCTCAAACTCCTGACCTCAAGTGATCTGCCCAAAGTGCTGGGATTATAGGCATGAGCCACCATGCTGCCCTATTCTTTGCTTTCAAGATCAGTGGTAACTAGCAAGCCCATCCTTTCCAAGGAGGAGGAAAACCATGAAGTCTGATTTGCTGTTGTGGGCCTGTGGAGGGCGCCCCATGACAATTACAAAACTAGAAATTGATGGAGCCTGGACAGGAGCCCAGGCTTTGGACTTTTCATCTATTGCTATTTTCATGACTTCACAGTGTTTCTTAGGAACTTTTGAAAATGAGTTTACATGTAGATGCTAAAAGTTCTCCCTTTGCAGTACAGCTACCTCAGCTGTTTCTCCAGCATGGATGCTTTCAGTGTTTGGCTTTGCCACTTTTGACTTCATTTCCCCCTAAGTTTCCTCTGTAAATTAAAACCTATTTCATGGGGTTGCTCTGAAGATTAAAGAGTTACCACATATAAATCACAGAGCAAGTGCTCAGTAAATTAAATACTAGCTCTTACTATTGTTAGAATAGGAAAGGAACTGGCATTGTGATGGTTAATTGTGTCAATTTGACTGGGCCAAGGGATGCCCAGATAGCTGATTAAGCTTTATTCTGGGTGTTTCAGGTTGAGGGTGTTTCTGGAAGAGAGTACCATCTAAATTCATGGACTCAGTAAAGTAAATGGCCCTCCCAAATGTGAGTGGGCAAGATCCAATCCATTGATGAGCCTGAATAAAACAAAAAGGTGGAAGAGGGTTAAATTTTCTCTCTACCTGACTAATAAAGTTGGGACACTGATTTTCTCCAGCCCTTGGTGCTCCTGGTTCTCAGGCCTTTCGACCTGGATTGGAATCTGCACCACTGACTCCCTGGCTCTCAGGTCTTTGAATGACACCGTCAGCTTTCGTGAGTTTTCAGCTTGCCAATGGCAGGTTGTAAGACTTCTCAGCTTCCATAATCATGTGGGGTAATAGTGTCTAACACATCTCTTTCTTTTTCTTTTTTTTCTATCTGATTGATTCTGTTTCTCTGGAGAACCCTGAATAATACAGTCATCTTTGCAGTATCTATTGCCACATGCAGTATTTATTACATTGTTTACTACTTAAGGTAGTCTTTTGAGTTTGACACAATTGGTGTTATTTAATTAGAATTGAAGGATCTCACGTTTAGAGAGATGCTGGGTACTTAGAAAGATCACATAGTCTCTGGTCTTTCCATTCCTCCATGCCATCCTTCAAGGTACTGGTGGGGGTAGCAAGAAGGGTTTAATCTAATGCAGGAACAGAAAATGAAACACTGCATGTTCTCACTTATAAGGAGGAGCTGAACAATGAGAGCACATGGACACAGGGAGGGGAACAACACACGCTGGGGTCTGTCAGGGGTTGGGGGGTGGGAGAAGGGAGAACATCAGAATAAAGAACTGATGCTTGCTGGGCTTAATACCTAGGTGATGGGTTGATAGGTGCAGCAAATCACCATGGCACATGTTTACCTATGTTACAAACCTGCATGTCCTGCACTTGTGTCCTGGAGCTTAAAATTAAAAAATAAAAAAAGAAGGGCTTAGTAGGAATCCAGATGATGATCCAGTTCCAAAGACCTTGCATTAAAAAAAAATAGTGTAAGAGTTTGGAGTCAGATAATAATTCCGAAGAGATGGAAGATGATATACACATCAATATGCTGTATAATAAAAAAGATACTGTGGAATTTAGAAATGCTTTCTAAAGGCCAACTTAGGATTGAAAGTGTTTTAAATTATGATGTGTAGAGGTTCAACAACCAAGAAAAAATATCATTATAGGGCATAATAGGTGCGATAGGTATAAAGATGACGTGAAACAAAGTAGTTGAGTAGGCGGTCCAGGGTGAGATGGCTGTAAAATCCCTTCCCTTGGGCTTTACTGGATTGTCGCACCTCCTTGCTTTTCAGGGCTGCGAACATTCTTGGCCACAAAAGCCCTGTTCTTTGTCATGTACCTGCTGTAACATGTGGATGAAACTTTGCATGAGCCCCTGCAAATCTAGTGGATCCACAGAGAAGAAAAGACTAGAAGCCTACTCCTCAAGGGATGCTTAATGAATTGTCTGGGATGGATTAGGCTGAAACCAGCACATCTGAACAAGCAAGACTGAGAATGGTACCATGGCTGGGTCCCCAGGGCATTTTCCTCAGCTCGCAGCATCAGTATGCCCTGCACCAAAAAAGTCCATTCTCCTGGTCTCTGTTTTCTGGGATAGTTCTCTGGAAAAACTCATTTAGTTGCTACATCCCATTTCTCTTACTTACAGAATCCTGAATTCTCAGGCTAAGTGTGAGCTTTGGTGGGCCCAGTTTCAATTCATATTGTCTCAGTTTTTCAAGTACCCTAGTGGATAAAAGAAGGCCAGGTGCGGTGACTCATGCCTGTAATCCCAGCCCTTGGGGAGGCCGAGGCAGGCGGATCACCTGAGGTCAGGAGTTCAAGACCAGCCTGGCCAACGTGGCAAAACGCTGTCTCTATTAAAAGTACAAAAATTAGCCAGGCATGGTGGGGGCACATGTAATCCCAGCTACTCAGGAGCCTGAGGCAAGAGAATCCTTGAATCTGGGAGACGGAGGTTGCAGTGAGCCAAGATTGTACCACTGTACTCCAGCCTGGGCAACAGAGTAAGACTTTGTCTAAAAAAAAAAAAAAAAAAAAAAAAGAATATCATTCTGTATAAAACAGATGGTGTGGTTTCACTCATTTCCTCACTAATTTCCTCTAGGACAACATGCTTGAACACCTTTTGTATGCCTGGCCCTATCCTAGGCACTAGGAGCTCTCAAAACAGCAACCCAAAATGCAATATTAGCACTGTAGGAATGAAGACTGTGGATGATAGAGTATTATTGTGAAGGAGACAGAGATCAGATTGGCCTGCGAAGAGCAAGTGAAAGATCAAGGAGGTATTTAGAATGGGGCCACTGAGATTTACCAAGGGATTCAGGCAGAGGAAGCAGAAGAAGGATGCAAGGTCACTAAAAGTCACGGTGCTTCCCCAAGGCCATCTCATGGAGGATCAAACTGTTGAATGATGAGTTTATGTAAAATTCAATTCACTTTCCCCATTCTCCACAATGTTTTATTTTGAAAAATTTCCACATTGTCTCACTCTCTCACAGCTCACAGTTTTTCTTTTAGCTGAATATTTATAAATTGCAGGCATGATGACACTTCTGCCCAATATTTCAGCAAAGGTCTCCTAGGAACAAAGACCTTCTACCCTATAACCATGATACCATCAACACACCTTTGTGTGTGTGTGTTTGTGCACATTTTTGAGGGGCTTATTATTGTTTAGTCTTTTCAGGATTTTAAAACAATAAAACGAAACAAGTAGGTTACGTTATAGCAAAATGCAAAGGGAAAGTGACTGAAGTGTTCAAAAGTAAATGAAACAGAGAGCTATAGGCATAATGAACAACAAGAAAACCCCTTCATTTATGAAATGCTGCAAATTGGCTCTCAGTGAAATGAGCTGGAAACTCAAATTACTTTGATGTGGTTTGAGCTCAGGTGTCTCTTGCTGACAGAGAGCGTGTGAGGCTGAAGTGACTCAGAGATTCTGGGTCTTGGGGTTCAGATTTTATCCCCAAGGCAAGGGTGAGAGGAAAGTTTTAAACACGAGAGTGACATCATCAGCTCCATGAGAGGTGGCTCTGCATCTCCAGGCGGATGGACAAGCAGGCTGTGGGAAGGGGCAGGCTGGCCGGGTGTGAGGCTTTGGCAGTGGCAGGAGGGAAGATAAAAAGGGCCTGAACCGGGGCTCAGGGCCTGGCCAGGAAGGACGTCGCTGTGGTGAATCGGAGGAAGTCCACCAGCTGCTTCAGGCCCTCTGACCTTCTGGAAAACTACTGACTTGTGTCAAAATTACAAAAGTAAACTTGGAGTTCTCAATGGTGCCTTTCCCCTCATCATGGAGAACACCAATCATATTGCTACTTGGCATGCCTCTTATTTTGCACAGACATATTCCTAATAACAAACACCTGCAATGTCCCAGGAATGTGAAATCACTTCATTTGGTTTGCTTTCACTGCATTCTTGAAATCTAGTATTTTTAGGGGGTGGAGTAGAGATGGGGGCTGGCTAACTTAAAGAGTAAGAATATCACCTATCTTAGCACAATTAGCAAATCAATTATGGTGGGATTAGATATTGACTTTTTGCTTTAACCAGGTATCAAGAAAGATTCCATTCCTGGAGGCCAACATATTTTCATTTTTATTCAGATAGCTCTCAAGTGTCTGATGAAGAAGTAAATAAGAAAATGTCTTGAGGAGCAATGGATTTGTTAATGATAACATATGTGATTTTGAACCTGAAAATGTGTTGTAGATAGACAAGAAAAGGTCCTGCTTCTTTAATTACTACTGCTTGAAATTAACAATCACCATCATTATCAGTGTATTGATTGTGCATGGAAAATGTGTTTACTCATGATATGCTCACAGATGCTGTGTGCTGGGAGTTGGGCTGTGATGAGGACCTAGTTGGGAGAGGAGTGAGATCAGGATTGGGGGTAGGGGGCATCCTGGAACTTGCAAGAGCTGCCCCTGGGGTTGCAGGTCGAGAGGACTGGGAGTGAGGGAACAGGTGTCACAGGTGCAGAGGCTACACAAAGTCATGGAATCCAACTGGACTCCACGCTGGGGAGTGGGATGTAACAGATGAGGGGAAAGTGGGGGAGACAGGGCAGCCAAGTCAAGAGCATGAGCTGACTTATTCCAGTAGAATTCTTGCTAGACCACATTGGATGATTTGCCCAGCTGGGGTTGAGCTGGAAAGAGGGCACTTACATGGGGATGGGGAGGGAGGTGTGAAGCAGCCTAGAAATTTATGGGAATTGTCCAAAGAAAAGCAAATCATAAACAAAAAATACTTTTACTCAGGTATATAGGCATCATATGTGTGTTTATATTGCATTTCACATCATATGTGTGTTTATATCGCCTGCGAAATGTGATATAAATACACATATGATGCCTATATACCTGAGTATATAGGCATCATATACCCCTTGTATATGATCATGACATGAAGCCCCTTATATCTGTTTCCTAGACCTCCTGTAACTGATTACCACAAACGTGGTAGCTTAAAACAAGAGGTGTATTCTCTTACAATTCTGGGGACCAGAAGTCTGAGAGCAAGAAGTCAGCAGGGGTGGTTCCCCTGGCGGTTCCTTGAAGAGTTGGTCCTTGCTGCTCTCTTAGCTTCTGGCGGCTCCACCCATCCTTAGTGATCCTTGGTTTGTGGATGGATCACGCCAGTCTCTGCCTCTGTCTGCACAAGGCTTTCTCCCTGTGTGTGTCTCTATGTCTGTGTGTCTGAAATCTCCCTGTCTCTTTCTCTCACCATCCTTGAATTTAGAACCTATTGTAAATCCAGCATGATTGCATGCTGAGATCCTTAATTACATCTGTAAGAATCCTGTATCCAAATAAGGTCACATTCACAGATACTGAATGGGGGTAGAATGAATGAAGGTGGGAGGCTTAGGACTTGGACAGAGCTTTCTGAGGCCTCTGTTCGCCCCTGTTACCAAGTGTATTAGTCTGTTCTCACATTGCCATAAATATCTGAGACTAGGTGGTTTATAAAGAAAAGAGATTTAATTGACTCATGTTTCCACAGGCTGTATGAGAAGGAAGGCTAGGGAGGCCTCAGGAAACTTACAATCATGGCAGAAGGCAAAGGGGAAGCTGGTACATCCTACATGGCTGGAGCAAGAGAAAGAGAGAGAGAAGGGAGAGCGGTTACACACTCTCAAACAGCCAGATCTCACAACAACTCACTCAAAAGACAGCACTAGGGGAAAGAACTCACTCAAAACACAGCACTAGGGGAATGGCGCTAAACCATCAGAAACCACCCCCATGATCCAATCATCTCCCACCAGGCCCTACCTCCAATACTTAGGATCACAACTCAACGTGAGATTTGGATGGGGACATAGAAGTAAACCCTATTGCCAAGAGTAAGAATAAGATATTGTACTGTTTATCCATTCTGTGCTCTAGACTCTGCAAGGAGAAAAATGAAAAGGATGAAAAAGACGTAGAATGTGTCCACAAGTTGCTCATGGTCTAGTGGCAGGGATGCAGGCAGGCCCTATGGTCCAGTGTGGCCAGGGGCAGGAGAAAATGAGTAAATTTGCTATGAGAGCCCAAGTCAGGAGGGTACCAATCTTAGCCTGGGGTTGGGCTGGGCTGGGCTGGGTTGGGCTTGAAAGTGTTCCTGGAGGAGATGCAGGTAGAAAAGAAAAGAACAAGGTGTGAAAGGTGGGGAGAGGCTTTCCAGATGGAGATACGACCCATGCAGAGGTGCAATCAGAGGTAAGGAGAAGAGCACGGTGCAGGTTGGAGTCATGGGTCCAAATGGAAAGCAAAATCTGAGGCAGGGTGGAGGGAGACGGGTCAGTGAGGTAGGGAGGGCTCCAGGCACTAAGAGCCTGGCATATCAAGGCAGGATTTGGAAACTTGCCTTTAGAGCAGCGAAAAATCATGGAAGTGCCTTGAAAACTACCAATTGCTCTAGGAATGTGAATAAATGTGACTAACACTTTTTGCTGTATGCTGGACATTTGTACTTAGTAGAAGAAATTATGTGCAAGAAATATAATTTTGGCACTAGAAGGAAAATATGAATGCTTTGGTATTGCTAAAATTACTTTCTTGAGCCAGCCCGACATTAAATTTGAAAAGAAAAATATTTAAGAAAAATGACTGAAAATGAGCCCCATCTCCTGGTGGGAAAGAAAATGCAAGAAGGCTGATTAATTGGCAGAGTAGCTGTTGTGGTTCCGTTCAAATAAGACATAGGCACCAGGACAGCCATATCCCCAGGAAATCTCCAAGGAAATCCAAGCAAGGAGTAAGGTAGGGCCCCAGCCTGGAGAAGTGCAGGGCCCTAGACAGGGCAGCTGACCAGTTATGAAGAGAGATTCAAGCTCAAGCCTCATTGTTGGGCTGGATCAAGGTGCCAGGCTGGCGTTGCTGGTCCCCAGTGATTACTTAGTTTCCTCTATGCAGACAGCAAGGTTTCCATTGTTTATGGTCATGACTGTTCACCCGCTTAGCCAGACTAGGGAAGTGAAATGTTACTAAAACCTTCTCCCTTCTCTCTCACACCCTACCTCTTCTTGCTTGCTAAGTTTTGTTGGTTTTACTTCTGTTCACTCATCCCCATTCCCTACTGCCACTGTGTGGTTCAGGCACATTTGGCTCTCATGTGGACATAGTTCTCTTCTCCTAGCTGGACCTTACTCTGCCAGTCACTCTGTGGCTCTAATACATCCTCCATGTAGTAGTAGCCACTCTATGGCTCTAGTATATCTTCGATGTAGCCTTTAGAAAGGAGGATGCTCTAATACATCCTCCTTTCTAAAACACCCGGAGTCTGTCTCTTCAGTTTATTCTCTACCCCATGGCTTCTGCCCGCTCTCTAGTCCCAGCTCCCACTGGTACTCCCAATATAGCCTGTGACGCAGATAACACAGCCCACCTCATTACCTGGTAGACATGCTTCTTGACACACCTGTGCCCATTACCCATTCTGCCACCTCCACCAAGACTCTCAACTCATCTTCAGGACCGGCTCCACTGTCCCCTTTTGCAGGAATTCTGTGCTCCATCCAAGTCACAATCTATTTATAGGCCATCTCTCCCATGAGGGCAGGGCTCCCTTCATGACATTATCTTCAGCTTCCAGCCAAGTGGCTGATCTATGATGATGACGACTCAGTAAATAATGGATGGGTAAATTGCGCATATTTACTTTCTAACGGGGGCCTTTACAGTCCCAACTTTAGCATATGACTATGGCAGGATGTCAAGGTCTAAAGCATACTAGGGGAGATGTCCCTGCACTCTCCTGACATCATGCTTTCTATATTGATTCTTCAGTGCTAATGCACAGAGCTGTGCTGTCCACTCTAGAAGCCACTGGCCACATGTGGCTATGAAACCCTGGAAATGTAGCCAGTCAGAAATGTGGCTGGTTCTTTAAATGTAACATGTACCTCACTTTTTTTTTTTTTTTTGAGATGGAATCTTGCTCTGTCACCCAGGCTGGAGTGCAATGGCGTGATCTCAGCTCACCACAACCTCCACCTCCCAGGTTCAAGCAATTCTCGTGCCTCAGCCTTCTGAGTAGTTGGGATTACAAGTGTGCACCACCACGCCTGGCTAATTTTTGTGTCTTCAGTAGAGACAGGGTTTCACCACATTGGCCAGGCTGGTCTTGAATTCCTGACCTCAAGTGATCTGCTTGCTTCAGCCTCCCAAAGCGATGAGATTACAGGTACGAGCCACCACTCCCAGCCGGGATATATCTCACATTTTAAAGACTTAGTACAACAGAAAGAATGAAAAAATCTCATGAATAATTTTTATATTGAGCTCACATTGAAATGATAATATTTTGGTATATTGGGTTAAATACAATACATTATTAAAGTTAACTTCACCTGTTTCTTTGGGATTTAAAAAATATTACTGCCAGACAATTTAAAATTACCTGCATGGCTTGCATTCTTCTATTCCTGTGGGACATCGCTGTTGTAGAGACTTCCCTGACAAGAGCAAATATTTAAATTGTTATGGCAACTTTTTTTTTCCCACTGCTTATAAATGTTTTTGTTCATTGTAAAGCATTTTGAAAGTGTAATGATCAAAAATAGAAACATTCAGTGGTGTCATCTGTCTAAGATAGGCAGATATGCATTTTGGGGATATTTTGTTTCATTATCCTTTCATGTAGAAAACAAAACTGAAACCACACTACATAGCCTCTTGAGCACAAAGCTTTTTTCACTTCCAATTGTATTGTAAACATTTCACCATGTTATTAAATATTGTTAGAAAAAATGATTTTGATGGGTACAGAGCATTCCAGTAGAGGGTCAGGGTACCAAATGTCATTCCTCTTCTCTGAGTTTCTGACCAGTGGAGTGTACACCTAGCTATCAATAGCCAATGATGAATGAAAACCTGTTGCATTAAGTATGTTTGGGCAGGTTCCCAACAACCCACCTTTCATCACCTGGTATAACATGCATTGGAGAACATAGCTTAGAACTGAATCTGAATCTTGAGACCTTCATGGGTGGGTGTGTGTGTGCATCAGAGAGAGATAGATTGAGAGCGAGAGAGAGAGAGAGAGAAAAGAGCAAGGGCAAATGAGAGCACAGTATTTCCTAACTGGCCACTTTAATGAGTGCCACAGTTAAGGCCCCAGTGGGAAGAACCAACGTGACAGATGAGCCTGCCTTCAGCAGCCATGTCTTCCCAGGTGTGTCTACCACATGGAAGCTGCAAAGCTCAAGCAGGTCTCTTGTATCCAAGGAAGGAAGCGAAAGGAGATGTGGAAAGAGAACAAGAGTGCATGTCAAGAATGTCCACTCACCATTATCACAGTGCAATGTGACCCAGTGAAGAATGTCTATGCTCTGGCCACGTTCAGCTGCTCCCATATTAGGGAAAAGTAAGTAGGAAAATGGAGGTGGACAAAGGGCAGAAACACCTTCCCCAGAACTTCCTTATACAAGGAGAGAAGGTAAAGTGCTTTTCCCTGTGGGCTGCAGCGCAGGTAGAGGACATTATACTCTCCCAACAAATTCCAGATAGTGTAAATTCAAGCTGAGCTGTTGCTTGCTGTCCTAGCCAACGTGGTGGTTTGGAATTGTCATGTTGTCTTGATTGATTGCCTCCAAGGATTAGAGGTAGATGAGAGCTATGGTGCTTCTCTCCCCCATAGCATTGCTATCAGCTGATATGTTACCACAAAGTTAAATGAATTCTGCTCCCCAAGTGCCAACATTTATTAGCAAACAGAACCCATAGCAGTCCTAGGTCTGCTCTTGCATTCTTAGTGAAGCCCTAGCTCTCTGCCTTTTGGCACTCTTTTTTTTTTTTTTTTTTTGAGACGGAGTCTTGCTCTGTCACCTAGAGATCTCGGCCACAGTGAGCCGAGATCTCTAGGTGACAGAGTGAGACTCTGTTCTGTGGCCTCTGCCTTCTGGGTTCAACCAATTCTCCTGCCTCAGCCTCCTAAGTAGCTAGGATTACAGGTGCCTGCCTCCACGCCTGGCTGATGTTTGTATTTTTAGTAGAGATGGGGTTTCGCCAGGCTGACCAGGCTGGTCTTGAGCTACTGACCTCAAGTGATCCAGCTGCCTCAGGCTCCCAAAGGGCTGGGATTACAGATGCGAGCCACTGTGCCCGGCCTGCCCTTTGGCACTTTTAAAAGCACCTTGCAGGAAAGGTTTACTGAAGGCAGATGTTGCAATGTTACATTTAAAGGTAGAATTTGTCAGCTTTCCAGTTGGATCAGGGAATGGAATCATCCGTCAAGTGGTGTAATCTAGTATCAAAATGAGACCCAGGCAAGGTCGTCCCACTGAAGTAGACTGTTGGCTCATCAGATTCTTATCCTTCATTTACACTGTAGTGGAGATAGATGCATGTGTGGTATTTCTAACCAACACACACGTTTGATCACTACTCCTTTCAACAATGAGAAATGATTTCAAATATCCCTAATGCTAAATTAATAAATCTCATAGTTTAGATTAAGAATTTGCTATTTGAAGTGACTGTCATAGAGTTTCTGGAGTTAGAACTTCTGATAAGGATCTTTCAAATGTTAACAAACACTCCTAAGGGGTATATTTTCTGATTAGCATTCTTCAAAGGCTAACTAACCTATCGTTTGACGTAGATTCAAATTAATTTAGACACACACACACACACACACACACACACACACACACACACACACACCCTACTTCCTATTCTGATGTACTTTAAAATAAATGATTGACATTTATTTTAAATGAAAAGTCTAAAATAATCTAGTGAATGGTACAATCCCAAACTTACTTTTCGGTCTTCAAAATGAAAAAATTAGTCTAGAAACATTGTAAAAACAGATGTATTCATGAGTTTCTTGCTTCAAACTGTGGGTCTGTTAAAATAAAAGAAGTTGAGGCAGAATTGGTTTGATACATGAAATATTTTCTAGTTTTGCTTTCCCCAGCCCATTTTAGTATTTCTTTTTTCAATGTCAGATATTTGAGGGAGAGAGAGAAAACTGTTAAAAAATTATATTAGAAACACACAATACAGCCAAACATTCCCACAAACCAGAACTGAACCAGCAATAGTAGGAATATGAAAAATTAGGTCCGTAATTACTCTTTGGCAGTGAATTGACTTTGCTGTGTACAGCTGCTGTGGCTCAGACTTTCCATGTCTTTTTGAGGATGTGCAAGCAGAGCTGACTGCTGTTTGTTTCTGCTAACACAGCTTGATCTGGGATTCCTGGGGTTAGAGTGGATATATTCTTTTATGAACTGAGTAATTAGTCCATCTGGTGATATTCTCAGAAAGGTGCTGGGGCGGGAGAATTAACCTCAATCCTATTACACATGGCTGTTATGGGAGTTAAGAGATGAAGTTTATGAAAGTGCTTTGTAAACTGTAAAGAGCTATTTATTTACCATTATTATGATTACCAGTAGCTTCATAAACCCTTTCTCTACACAACCCGGATGCTTGTGTACATTTTATTAACAGGTAATATGTATATAGAGAGACCCTTACATTTTCAGTGCTTATGTTTCAGTCACTGAATAAATATGTATTGAACACTGGCAGCAATGTGCCTGGTACAAGCACAGATTCTGGCTTTTGCCCTTGAGGTCCATCAATACCATGAGAGAAACAAGATAGACACAGACACAGCTAGAGAAGAAGGCACCATTTCCTTAAGTACCACATTTCCTACTTGCTTAAAAAAATTAGGGAAGGTAAATTCTGGGTGCCAGATTAGTGGGGGTTATATCCCAATGGATTCATTTCATTTTACATATATTTTCCATTTTGCATTCCCATTTCTTGGGAGTCAAAAGTGGACATCTGGGATGTATTTGGGGCAAGCTCAATTTTCATTTTCTTGAGTTCTCTCTAAAAATTTTCCATGGGCACGAGAGCAATCGAGTATTTGCTGTTTCCTCGATTTATGTCTCTTCCCCTACTTCCCCCCAATGCCACCTTAGGTCATTTGATTTCCTGTTCAAACAGCAATTCCTCAGGACAGAACCTTTTGCCTTAATCTTTTACAATCAGCTTCAAACCATTTTCCTCTGTTGTTTGATGTTTGATGAATCTTTTGGTAATTTAGTGTCTGCTTTCGGCCCAGTTGAAATTCCTATTTATGTCCAGAAAGAAGAGCTCTGTAAGTTACAGAGGCATTGGAAATTTTTCTGAATGGCTGCTCAGGCAATGCAATAGCTTATCTGGGAAAGAAGGATGAGTGTGAGTGCGTGACTGTGTCTGTGTGTGTGTGTTTTGCAGCGTGCTGTTGAGAAAATAGACTGAGTTGGAGATTCTCCCTTCTCTTTGGATCTCCCCTGTCCTCTGTCTTAGGTCATACTTTTCATTCTGCTTCTAGAACTTTCCGATCTTAAGGTATTTGCTGAGGAAAATCAACAAAGATAAAGTCATTATGTCATCTAGTAACTTTAAATCTTTTATTATTCTTTTGGAATAACAAAAACAAAACTCAACAGCAATCCACATGAGGGAGAAGCAACAGGGCCTCTACAAACCATTTAAGAGTCTCTATTTTTTTTTTTTTTGAGACGGAATTTTGTTCTTGTTGCCCAGGCTGGAGTGCAAAGCAATTTCGTGATCTCAGCTCACTGCAATCTCTGCCTCCCAGATTCAAGCCATTCTCCTGTCTCAGCCTCCTGAGTATCTGGGATTACAGGCACCCGCCACTATGCTTGGCTAATTTTTTTGTATTTTTAGCACAGACAGGGTTTCACCATGTTGGCCAGGCTGGTCTCAAACTCCTGACCTCAGGTAATCTGCCTGCCTTGGCTTCCCAAAGTGCTGGGATTACAGGTGTGATTACAGCCACTACACCTGGCTTTAAGAGTCTAATTTTTAGAAGAGTTGAGTCTCAAAAATACCATCCCTACCCTCCTCCAATCTCTCTCCTTACCAACATCACTGGGCAGGGAGTGGAGAGAAGGTTATGAGGAGAATGGGAGCCTGCTGGCCACGGCTCATGTGTGCATGTCTGTGTTTAGAAGCCTCCTGCAACTCCCTTCTTGAGAGGTCTTGGCATCTTCTAGCATTCACCACCAGGGCACGAGACCTGAAGAAGTTGAGCTTTTCTAAACATCTTGGCATTAAGGTACCTCCTGGATGTTCCCTCGTGGTCTTACCATCACAGATCTGAAGAATAACTGTCTCAGGCAGCCACTAAGTCACTCTGAGAACATCAGTTAGCAGAGTTGATATTATCCTCATTTGTGTGATTATTTATCATTTTTTGCCCCTGCCAGAATGCTAGTTCTCAGACGGTGGTGACCCTGTCTCATGTATTCTTGCAGAAGAGGTCTTAGCACATGGAGGATGCTCAATCAATATTAGTTAAATGCATTCCAAATTCCATAGACCCTGCCTTTCAACCAAGGGGAGAAGAAAAATCTTCTAAGACATTTGAGGGATGTGAATTTTCATGGGGTTGCTTTATTTAGGGGTAAGCAATTCAGAAGAGGTGCCAGCCTCCTGACAAATATGACTCTGGAAGGTCCCTTGGAGGGTCACATCATTGTCTGTCTTGAATGTGAATCTCTTGGGTCCACAAGCAGAAAGGAGAAGCAGGATGAGGTGGGTGGAGCAGGAGGCTTTGAGATGGAGCATGCTAGGGGCAGAGAGATGGGAGGGAGATCTAGATGGAGAAAATGGGTCAGCCTCCTGGGCTGCAGAGTTAATATCTCTAAAAAGTTAACATCTTTGAAGTTAATATCTTTAAAATATTTTTTAAAGAGGCCAACCCAATTATCTCATTTTCAGATTGTAAATTAATGCAAGCTCATCATAAAACTAAAGCAGAATGCAAGTAGAGAAGAAAATCAGCATTAATCCCACAACTTGGTCAGTTTACTTTGTGAAATTTTGGTAGGTTTCTTCTTTTTCATTTCTCTACACACTCATACTTCTCTTATTTTGATTTGAAATATTTGATTACATAATGTGTGCCAGTTTTGCACCTTGCTAGTTTCACTAAATGCCATTAAAAGTTCTTTTTCTCTTCACGTAGTATTATTGAAGAGGCTTTAAAACATCATTTTTAATGGCTATGTAATATTCCATTTTATGGCTACATCATAAAACCTGTTGAACAATTTGTTTTCAGGTTTCTTTTTTGGTAATTATAGGTGAGTTAGTGATAAACATCTTGTGTATAAATTACTGCCCTCACTGTTTATTTCATTCAGATGAGTTGCCAGAAGTGAAATTACAGGGCCCAAGCATAGAACTCTTTTGTAGACCTTAAAGCATGCCACTGGATTGCTATTCAGAAGCTTTGTACCAATTTACATTTCTATTTTGGGACCCCTCCTGGAATAGGGAAAGATTTTCTAGCCCTAGAGAGAGAATGACCTGTAGCAAGATTTGGATCAGAATTTTATGCTTTTTAAATCATTGATTTTAGGCTTCTCCCACTTTCTGTGTTTATTTACCTTCTATTCTTTTGCAGTTATTTTAGAAATGGCATTGGGAAAATTCCAGACTGTTTCCATGGTGCTCAGAGAAGACAGCAAAAGGCGTTTGGTCCATGCTTTGGACAGAGCTGCCAAGAGTGGGGGACTGTGTCCTTCAGGGGTGGGGAGGGGGTCCAACCTATGATTGCAGAAGGAGACCAGATGAGATGCCTCTCGGGAAAGGTGGCACATGGGTTTGTAATGATGGTGGCAGTGAGGGGGTGGAGATTTGAGCTGGACCTAAATTTTGGAGGTTCTCATTTTTGATTTAACAAGAGTAGGATTTCTTGATAGCAACTTGGACTGAATCGGTGATTTTCAAATTGTCCTCCTCTGGGAACTTTTGGATTCTATGG
Organism: Cacajao melanocephalus; assembly: GCA_963573385.1. NCBI lineage: Eukaryota > Metazoa > Chordata > Mammalia > Primates > Pitheciidae > Cacajao > Cacajao melanocephalus. The sequence goes on along the minus strand of CAUYLG010028293.1, from coordinate 14,083 downwards.
TGGTGCTTGAGTTAAGCAAATGATTTTAAGGTCATCTGCACCTAATTTAAAACTATTTTAGCAGTGGTAATAAATATGAGCACATATGCATAGGAATGTATATAGAGTGTCATATTTTAACACCACGTGGACCTGAGGGTAGGCACACACTAAGTGGTTTTAGAGCTGACTTTGAATGAAGCATCACTGTCTTGAATGGCAGAGGGCTCTGAGGTTGGAAAGGCAGCATGATTTGAACAGCTGCAGCAGCAGCAACATTGTCCGTCAAACCAAGATAGAGGTTTACCTTGGGGAAAGTGAATCAGAAACTTCATGTTACAGAGTAAACAAAACAGTATATAAAGCCCAGATGCTCCAGCAGATCGAAAACTGCAAATGCCCCGTTTAACTCTCAGCTTTAATCTGATCACAGCAGCATCCATGTTTCTCTTTGCTAGACTTTATTATATATATGCAAGTAGACACCAATCATTCTTAACTTTTATATGTACAGCAGGTCCATTTTCATTTGAAAAAGCATTCCTCTGAGGACTCTTTCTAACACTAACATTTTCTGATCAACAGGCGGACTTTATTATCTCATTTGATGGATGGATAAGTTGAGGCATTAAGTAAAGTCCTGCGGAGAGTTGGCTTTGCAGTTTAGTCTCTGTCAGATTTTGGGCAAGTTAGTTCAGTTCCCTGAGCCTCAGTGTTCTCATTTCTAAAATGGGAATAATAGCTCCCACTCTGCAGTGCCGTTATGAGGGTGGAAACTAGACCCAATCTTTTCCTTCACTCAGTGGCTAGGCTTTGGAAATAAGCATCTAATTCACATTTGCCAAATGCCAACTCCTCCCTGTCATCCATGCTGGCCTCATTCTTGCCATGACTCAATTTGATGTACTCTGAGAAGTTTCAGGAGTAGAAGAGGAAAGAAATATATACATCACTTGCATACCTGTTGGAACTTGGGAACCTTTAAAACATGCAGTCTTATTGTAGTGATTCTTATGTAATAGCAGTATTTATTTTCTGATCTGGGGAACAAAAAGCCTTCTTTTCCTTTCTTCCATTAAGAAATTAAAATCCAGTAGCTTAGAATCTCTTAGAATCATTCCTTGTATTGCTTCCTAACTTGACCCCAATATTCTGTGTGACCTTTCTAGACCCCTTTTACCTCTCTCAACCTCTGCTTCCTGTAAAATGAGGTGGTTGGACCAGGTGACATTAACGGTCCTTACAGCTTTTCAGTTTTTAAATTCTACAAAGACTTAGGAGTGAAACCTTGAAGTGTTAGTTTCTTTTCTGCAGGTGGAAAAAAATTACTGTTATTTTAAATTGGCCACGTGGGGTCACTAGTGATCTAAAAGACTGGTTTGTAAAGGTGGTACTGTAAACGTGCGGTGCTTCAGCGAACAGATTCTGCGGGTGGTTTATGAAATTTTCTTTTTGTCTCTCCCTTCAGCTCTAAAATTCCCTCCAAGACTTGATCACATCATTAGTGTTGAGAGAACCATAGCAGCTGCCAGAGACTGTGTTTGGAGCCAGACCATGGTATCTCATGTCCACCTCAAAAGAAAAAGGAAAAAAGCATAGTAATCATGGGGTGCAGCTGGCTCTCCTTTTAGACTAACTCAAGCTGCTATGTAACGTGGCCTTGCAATTCCTTGACTTGAGAAGTAGGTCCTGCAGGGTTAAACTGGGTGGTATAAAACATGCCTTAAGAGCCAACCTTTGTCTTGAAGAATCTAGAGGTACCAAAGGCAGAAGTGTGGTACAGTTCTCACTGAAGAGCTGATGAGTGTCTCTCCTGGTGGGCTTTGTTGATGGTTGAGGTGGGGTGGGTGGCTGTAGGCTTGAATGGCACTATAGGAATCAGGGAGGGTTCATCAAACAAAAAATAAAGCAAAAATCTAGAAAGCTCAGTATCTTCCTACACCACGGACAGGGTTACCCACAGCATGCTCAGCACAGACCAGACCCTTTATGGAAAGTCAGCTGAACCTTGCCCTTGGGGTGCAAGAAAAAAAAGAAAAAAGTCCTTTCTGCCAGAAGCATTGTATAAACTCCTTTTTCTACGATCCTGGATCCTGATCCTGTAGCTCCAGGACCTAGAGCAGCTGCGGAAGGTATCTTAATGGAGACAGATTTCGAACTCCTGCTGTCCCTTTTCAGATCATAAATTACTGTTAATGCTGTTTACACTCTTCCCCCTTCCTCTCTTAATAGTTTTAGAAACAGTAATTGACAACAAAATAGAGCCACAAAGGGTGTAAGGGAGCCCTGCTTGGCTGACGGAGAAGCAGCCAGCTAAGTATCTTTTCATCGTGCACATCCCTGCAACAAAGTTAAAGATTTACGTACACAGGTGCCCTTCCTATATTACACTTTCATCATTTTACTGTGGTGGAGCAGGGTACATGTCTCGATTTCTATAACTGGAAAGAGAAAAGGTGTGTGTGTGTTTGTTCAGTTGCTTTTTGTACACCCTGCTCCCTATCTGGCAGGCTGCACAAAGCTGCTGTGGGCTGTGGGCTTGGGGAGGAAGCTGTTCGGAAGTGGATCCCAGGATCTCTGCAGTTCCTCCCTGCCCAGGTGCTGTCTTGTTTTGTGGTACCCGGTCCCTGGAAGCAGTTTCCTAAGACAATTCTAATGTGAGGAACATGCCCAGGCTTGAAGTTGGTCAGAGCTGGATTTAAATCCTGGATCAACCCACTTACTTAGCTGTCAACTTAACCTCTTGGAGTCTCAGTGTTCTCCTCTGTAAAATGGGGATAATACAGGTTGAATATCCCTTATTCCCAAATCCAAAATCTGAAATGCTCCAAAATCCAAAACATTTCCTCATCCAAACATTTGTCATTGAGTGCTGACACAATGTTCAAAGGAAATGCTTATTGGAACATTTCAGACTTTGGATTCTTAGATTAGAGATGCTGAACCCATAAATTTAATGCAAATATTCGAAAATTAGAAAATAATCTGAAATCCAAAACACTCTGATCCCAATCATTTTGGATTAGGTATATTCAACCTGTAATAATATTCCCCTAAGGGAGTGGTTGGGAAGATCTAATAAAGCTGTGTTTATAGAAAAAGTAACTGAGGACTAGCAAGACATCCATAAATGCCTGTTCTTTTTCCCATCTTGACTTGTGCTGTTCAAGATGGTGGCCACAGAGGGCTACTGAGCACTTGAAGTAAGGCTACTTGGAACTGACAAGTTTTGTAAGTAGAGAATACACACCAGATATCTAAGACTAGTACAGAAAAAATAAGATAAAACATCTCATTAACAATGTTTTTTACTGATCACATACTGAAATTTTAATATGTTGCAAATATTGGATGAAACAAAGTATATTCTAAAAGTTAATTTTACCTTTTTTTTTTCCTTTAAAAATGTGGCTACTAGAAAATTCAAAATTATACATGCAGCTTATATTTGTGGCTCACATTATGTTTCTCTTGGGCTGTGCTTCTGTGGTTTCCCTTTCACTCACTCTCTATTCAAATTCTCTCCTTTTAAGGCCTAGCTCAAGCTTTGCTGTCTTTTTGGGTCCTTTGAGTTGATCTCTCCCTTCCCTAAAATCTCCTGGGGGTTTTGTCACGGAGGCAGTCACATAATGTGTATTTGTAGGCTGAATTCCAGCAGGAAAAGCATATAAAGTGTTTAGCCCAGTGTCTGGTACATCACAAAAAAGATATGATTTTTTTTTTTTTTTTTTAGTCTGGCTACCTAGTTCAGAGCTGGTTTCTTGCTGCCTTGGATCCTTCTTAAGTGTTTAGTGTCTCTTCCTCGTGTGTTTAGTCTTGTTGAATATGCCTGTGAGGAGAGAGAACTCATGTCTTTTCTCTGGGTTTGTTCTGAACCCACAAGGCAGCTCTAGCACAATGGAGTCTCCCCTGTGATTATTTCCGGACAGAGGCAGCACGTGTTGATTGACTTGTCATCTTGGAGTCATTTGCCATTCTTTCCTTCATTCCAAAGGTATTTGTTCTTCATGGGATGCTTTTTCATCTCTCTTTCTTCATCAAGCTAACTCTTTTGCATCCTGAAAACAGTAATCGTGATTAACATGTATAGCATTCACTATAGACTCACCCTATTCTAAGTAGTTTATGTATATGAATAGAGTTAATCCTCACAACTGCCCTGTAGGGCGAGTATTATCATTTAACTCATCCTTCAGATGAGGAACCTGAAACACAGAGAGATTAAGTAACTCCTTCATGGCCACACAGCCAGTGAGGGGTAGGGGTGAATTCAAACCCAGTACTATGGTCCCAGATATTGTGGTACTCTGAATCACCAGGCTCAAAGTCATCCGCACTGGAAACCCTTTTGGAGCACCGCTCCCTAAATTTTCAACATACTGCTTAGTCCTTCCGTGACACCCAGTCTCCTGTGAGTATCTGTCATAGGTCTTATCCCATATGATTGCAATCCCTGGTTTCCTCTTCAGTTCCCCTCACTGCCCTGTGATTTCCCTGAGGGTCTCAGTGAATCCTGATGAAAGAAGGAGGTTGGCTTTAGGCTACAGGGGACAGATTCTCTCAGGATCGAAAGACATGAGACTTAAAGAAGATCTTCCTCTTCTGTGTCATCAAACTGTTCATTTTTTTTTTTCCATACTACTTTTAGGAAACTGTAACCATCTTGTTTGTTTTCACTGACTTGAATTAAAACAAAAATCTTTCTTTCCCCCAAGAATGAAGGCAGACAATTTATCTGTCTTGTTTGTTGCTTTACTTTAGTGCCTGAAACAGAATGCATATTCAGTAAATATGTGTTGGGTGAAAAATTAATGAATGAATTTATTGTGTTTCTGTTGTGTGCCAGGAACTGTGTAGACACCATGGTTCTTGATTTCACAACGTTAACAAGTTTATGGAGGGTGGTGGGGAAGAAAGGGCAAGAGGCAATGGAGAAAGAACAGGGAGTTTGGCTTCTCATTGATCTCGCTTCTGTCTATTGGTGGCATTTGATGGATTTACATGAGAAGATGAGAGAATTCACAGAACCAGCATTATTTTACCTCCTGTCTTTACAGAGGTATATTTGACTGTTTTGTGAGACATTCTGAGAAGAAACAAACAAATAAACAAACATAAAAGAATAGGGAGTTTAGAGAGGCAAAAGAAAGAAGGATTTAGCATTGGGTGGGGGGAAGTCCAGAATTTCTGCAGAAAGTGACAACTAGGACCTGAAACATAGCTGGGAGATGACCAAGCAGAGGGCAAAGGAAAGAGCTGAGTAAGGAAGAAGAGAGATGTTTCAGTTAGAGGGAAGGAGATGTAGGAAATGTCTCCAATCTGGTTGTTTTCAGGTCTGTTGGGTGCAAATGGTGGAAGGGAGGAGCTTCATGAATTTTGTGCACCTTGTTATCCAAGCCCTGGCAGAACTGGACTTCCCTTCACATGTTCCTTTCTCCACCCCCCACCAGCTGTCTTTGTTGCCTTCCTTGTTCTCAAAGCCTCCTTTGCATCCTTGTTTCTTCCTGGCTGGAATAGGTTTAGTGGAACCATATTCCTCCGACAGTTTGCATTGCTTCGCATGCTCAGGAGCCTGCAGCACTGCCAGTTGCCCCTGGGACCGGAATTTCTTACATTTATCTCATGATCTATACTTTTCTGTCTATTTTTGCATGTTATCCTTTGATCCTCTCAGCAACTATGTGAGTTCTCTCAATTCTTAGCTTAAACCTAAAACATGTCTATTCTCAGCCTCTTACCCCCAGCTCACTGCGATTCTCTTAAGTGTACTTTCTTTCCTCTTCCCTACACAGATGCTTGAATCTGCCAAGAAATTTGCTTCCCTTTCTCTCTCTACGTGTATCATTTAAGAACCCCTAAGCCAAAAACACACCATCTGATGAATACTTAAACTAGGGTGCAGTATTTATACTCAGATCTGTACTTTTGATCAGTTCTGAGAGGTCAAAGATATTTGGCCTTAAATTTCATACTTTGGGTATTTCCTTTGTTTTTGAGACTGTCTAGGTCTATTCTGTCTTTGGACAGCTTGGACTACTTAGAACTTTCTTTTCAGAGTGAGTTTTGATGTGTCTACTCATGGGGTCCAACACTGGTCCTAGTTCTACAGTTAGGTCCAGGGCGGCAGAACAGCTGAGGAGCTACATGCATCTGAATCTTGGCTTGCCACTTGCTGCCAGCTTTGGGAGGCTATCATGACACTCGGCTGTCAGTATTGGTCCCTCCTCTGTAAAATGGGGCAGTTGGTAGTATGCAAACTCACTGGATGTGAGCTGTATTCATCATCATTATTATATTACTGTTACTCCTTGTGGCTATAGTGAACAAGAGAGGAATGGACTTAGAATGGCCCAGTGAAGTGTGCCTGAATCTCACACTTTATGAAATGCTAATTTTATTTACCTCTCGGCAAAAGGGAAGAAATACTCTTAAGTCAAATGCATACTGTTCCAAGTTATTTCTCTTAGAGATTTGATACTATCACTTTGATAGTGAAGCTTTAATTGATGCAGCACGCTTTTTTCAAGAAGCTACAATCTTTCCCTACATTCCTTAGATTATATCACAATAGTATTTGTAGATATAAGGTATAGCTGGTGGTAGCTCTTTCATATTGTTTTTAATTGACACATAATAATTTTCATACTTATGGAATACAGTATAATATTTCAATACATGTATACAAAGTACAGTATTCAAATTAGGATAATTAGCATACCTATCACTTCCAACGTTTATCATTTATTTGAGATGGGAAGATTCAAAACCTGCTCCTCTAGCTATTTAAAAATATAAGACAAATTGTTGTTGCTAATTATAGTCACCCTACAGTACTACAGTACACTAGAACTTATTTACCTTATCTAGCTCCACTTTTAGATCCATTAGCCAACCATTGGCCATTCCCTCTTCTCCCAGTGGCAGTGGCTCTCTTTTTGCAGGCAAGGAGGGGATGCAGCATGGGTGGCCTTATCCCCTGGACATGTTCTCTCTGGATAATGGCCCTGAGTGGGGACTTGCCTCTCACCTGTGAGCTGCCATTGACATCCACTGCTGAGGCCAACAGCGTATCCACCAGTAGCAAATAATTATTCTTTGGGAAACACACAGTGGGTAGACAGAAGAAGCAGGACTATTGCCAGCAGGAGAATCGGGGAAGGGTATCCATCCAAGTAACCCTCCCCTCCAAGTGACACAACTGGGGATCTCTTGGAAAGATGAATGAACTGGTGCAGCAGTCAGAAACAGAGGTGTGTCATGGAGGGCAAGTTTTGGGGAGCCCAGGAGCCCAAGAGCCAGGCCATGCAGCACCTAGACCCCTCCACGTATGAGCTGGGTGCAGTATGAACATTTTATTGAGATCTGAGCTTACCACTACTGTATCTTAGCCATTTTGGGATTTTTTTTTTTTAAAAAAAGGAGGAAATGAAGGAGAAAGAGAAAGGAATTTTCCTTCCTTTCCAGGTAGAGATCTCAAAGCACACAAATTGAAACAAATGAGTAAATTATATTTCCTTTAAACTACAGTATAGTTAGACTTGATGCATTCAGAATGTAAGCAACATCATCTCCTGATTCTTTTGTTATGAAAGGAGGCTGAATTCAAGATGACAACTGATCTGCAAGGCTTTAGCCAGAGGAAGTTATGCTGGACAAACAAACCTGGATACTGCCAGTCTACTTGTTCAAAAATTATATTCTGATTCTGGTTTCTACTCAGCTGTTGGGCAAAACAAATGCATAATTAAGGACTTCACCTTTGACAGTTTAGCTCGTCTTATTTTTTGTAACACAGATAGGAATTTTCCATTTTCATATAGTACTATCAAGATACCCTGCTACATTGAATCCACCAGTAGGTTTTGAAAATAAGCATAACAAACCGTATAAAAAATAAGAAAATCCACTTTTAGGGTTTTAGATTCATGCCATTTAATTGTTCGTCTATTTCCATGATAAGGTGAGACTGGTCTCGTGTCACCGGAGGGACTATATCCTGCTGTTTTTTCCCCATCCTCATTTACAATGATTATGTTATCAGGCTGGCCAGGCAAAAGGGTGGAGCAACTATAATTTCAAAGCAGGATTAGGTTGAAATAACGAGGTCACCAAGTTGTGGTTACCACGGCAACGTCACATCTAAGAATATGGGATGCTTCTAGGAGATGAGGCAAAGCCTGGAGCATTTCTCTCCCCCTTGTGCAAAAATCACCCACTTCCTAGGTAAAAATTGCTTATTAATTGCTTTTAAACATATTTTATTCTTTATTTTTAAGAACCAGTTTATAAATTATAACCTGATTTACAGTGTGGTTTTTTAAAGTAGTAGTAAATATCAGAATAATCCTTTTCTACTCCCTTTTTGGATTCACATTTACTTTTTTCAAGTTTCATTCTTTCCTTCATTCTTTCCTTCATTCTTTCCTCCCTTTCTTCCTCTCTTCCTCCATTCCTTCCTTCCCTCCTTTCTTCCTTCTTTCATTTCTATTTTAATTGCAGGAAAAAGCCATGGAACAGAAAGGAGGAAATTGAGAGTTGGGTGCTCTGTTCAGACCTTGAGATGACAAAATTGTGTTAAGTGATGGAAGCTGTAGCCTACACCCACGTTTCTCATTTGACCCCCCAAAAACTACTGAGCACAAGAGAGAATAACCTTGGTCTTCATTGTTGTTTCTTAAAATTTCAACTCATATTTACAATTGTGGACTATGGAGGTAAACCAGGAAAGAGGGAGAAGACCCGTAGTCTGTTTCTGATCAATATCAGCTTTCAGTCTGAACAATTCCCACCAATTTACCGCTTTTTTCCTCTGTATTCATTTCTATGTCTGAGTTTTTCAGATGATAGCTTCAAGTTTCTTCATTTTATAAAAAGCAGGCTTCTTTTAATACGGGCTTGGGTTTGCAAACATGGATTTTACATAGGTCTCTTTTTAAGGAGAATATTTCTGACCTAGTGTTGAATCACTGGACATGGTGCAGTGTGATTGGAACCCTCAGATTCCTTTGCATTACAACACAACTGCTCTTTAGGACATGTTAACTATTCACCTTTTGCCCTGGCTTTGCATAAAGAATATGAAGTGTGCTTGAAACCATGCCAGTATGCAGTATTTTCCACCTCCTGGAAATCCACGTCAGAGGAGTCTTATTGCCTTGAGAATGTGTTCAGTTTTCAGCCTGGGAGGATGGAAACTATACAGGCTCTAGAGCCTATCAGATCTGGGTTTGAGGCACTGATGTATGACCATGGATAGGTAAAGTCACATCTCTGACTGTCTTCACAGGGCAGTGTGAGGGCAGAATGTGATATGGAAACAGCCCTTAGCTCAATGTCTGATGTGTAGCTCAGGACTCAAAATGAATCTCCTAATTAAAAAATAATAAAGATGTATATGAAGTTAATCTTATCTTTCCAGTCTTGCTCCCTTCCTATCTTTTTCCTCATTATCCACGGAATAGTTTTTCTAAAATGCAACTCAGATTATATCGTGTCCTTGCTGTACTGGGTTAAATTGTCTCCCCCTAGAATTCACTTCCATATGGAACCTGGGAATGTAACTTTTTGGAAATAGGGTCTTTTCAGATGTAATCAACTTAATACAAAGTCACAGTGGATCACGGTGGCTCTTAAATTCATTATGACTGCTGGTTTTACAAGAGAGAGATTTGGACAGAGATACCTACAGAGAGGAGAAGGTCATCTGATGACAGAGGGAAAGTTTGAGATTCTCCCCTCGAGCTTTCAGAGGGAGCGTGGCCCTCACCACACCTTGGTTTCAGACTTCTGGCCTCCAGGACTGTTAGAAAATGCATTTCTGTTGTTTTAAGCGGCTTGGTTTGTGGTGATTTGTTACAGTGGCCCTAGGAGACTGACACACCTGCTTGAAATCCTGTTGTGATTCTCTCTGTCATTAAAGCGAGGTCCAGGGTCCTCAGCCTTGTTCAAGTCCCCTAGGAAGGCTTCCTGGTGGTCTCCCCATTCATTTCTCTGAAGTTGATGCTCCATTGGTCCTGATGGCTTTCAATGCTGCCAGGTAAAGCTCTCTTTACCCTTGAGGTGGCACCATCTGCACATCTCTTCTTAGAACACGCTCTCTCATCAGTCACCTGGTTAACTAGAGCCATCAGCTAAATGTCCTTTCCTAGAGGTCTTTCCAATACATAGACTGTATCAGCACCCCTTCAAGCGCTCTTACAATGCTCTTCAACATTTCTGCAGTTACTTAGTGGGAAGGGTGGTCTTTCCTGCTAGACTCTGAGCTCAAGGAGGTAAAAAAAAATTCTATTTTTTGCTCCCTGCTGTGTTGCTGTGTCCCAGCATGGCAGCTGGCATTGTACATGCCCACAGTTAGTATGCAATGAATAACGGAGGAAATAACTGTTTGGCATATGGTTAAAACTCTTAGTAAGATTTGGTGAGATGTTGAAATGCTGCTGATTGATTCAGAGATAAATTAATTGTTAATTTGCAATTTGAATTGATTATCATTAGCCAAAATTGATAGTTATTTTTACTGGTTTCATGAAATATAGAACCAAAGCCCTCCCCTTCCCATTTGATTGTCTATGTTTAAATAAAAATTAATATATGCTAATGGTAAAAAAATTAAATTATTTCAGCCTGGGCAACCTTATCTCTCCAAAAAATAGAAAATTTAGCCATGTGTCCTGGTGTACCCCTGTAATCCCAGCTACTAGAGATGCTGAGGGGGGAGGATTGCTTGACCCCAGGAAGTTGAGGCTGCAGTGAGCCATGAGCATGCCACTGTACCCCAGCCTGAATGACAGAACGAGATTCTGTATCCAAAAAAAACAAAACAAAACAAAAAAAATTAAATTTCAATGAAGAGTAGGTTTTCCTTACATCTCAGAACCACGTCTCCCACTGCCTTCCTCACAATTATAAGTTTCTTGTATAGCCAAGTAGAGGTATTTTAAACACACAAAATGCATATTATACACAATGTTTTGCAGTTTGCTTTGTTCATTTAAAATGTACCATAGAATTCATTTGACATTGGCATACATAGATATATCTCATTCTTTCTTATTGGTTACAAGATACTCTCTTGATGCATGTCCCATCATGTATTTAACTAATCCACTAATGTTGGAGATTTACGTAGTTTCCTGTCTTTTGATATTAGAAACAAAGCCATGACAAACTGTACTTTTGTGAGATTATAACTGTAGAATAACTTTTTTTTTTTTTAAGATGGAGTCTTGCTCTATAGTTAGGCTGGAATGCAGTGGCACAATCTTGGCTCACTGCAACCTCTGCCGCCCGGGTTCAAGCAATTCCCCTGCCTCAGCCTCTTGAGCAGCTGGGACTACAGGTGTTTGCCACCATGCCTGGCTAATTTTTTGTATTTTAGTAGAGACACGGTTTCACCATGTTGGCCAGGATGGTCTTGATCTCCTGACCTCATGATTCACTTGCCTCAGCTTCCCAAAATACTGGGATTACAGACGTGAACCACCGTGCCCGGCCAAGATAACTTTTTAAAGGTAGCATGGCTATGCCCTTAAAAACATTATATGGTCAGACTCTAACCCAACCACAAATATATTAGTAATGACCAATTGCAGAAAGAGAATAATTATAGAAAAAATTCAAAGGTATAAAGAGTGGATAAAATAGCTAACTGGTGGATTATTACAGATTAATTTTTTTTGTCTTAGTTCTGCCTATTTCTTTTATTAACATGGTCCAGCAGAGTCTAAAGAAAATGGCTGCTAATCAAGAGAACAAATAACTCAGTTAAAAAATAGGCAAAGGACATCAGTAGACATTTTTCAAAAGAAGACATACAAATGGCCAATAGACATTTGAAAAAAAAGCTCAACATCACTAATCATCAGGGAAATGCAAATTAAACCACAATGGATATCACCTCACACCTGTTAGAAGGGCTATTATCAAAAAGACAAAGGATAACAAGTGTTGGCAAGGATGTGAAAAAAAAGGAACCCTTGTGTACTGTCAGTGGGAATGCAAATTAGTGCAGCCTCTATGGATAAGAGCATTGAGGGTCCTCAAAAAATTAAAAATAGAACTACCATATGACCAAGTAATTCCACTACTGAGCATATATTCAAAGGAAATGAAATTAGTATGTTGACGAGATATCTGCACTCTTGTGTTTATTGCAGTATTATTCACAATGGTAAGACATGGAAACAACCTAAGTGTCCATTGATGGATGAATGGATAAAGAAAATGTGATATCAATACACACTAGAATACTATTCAGCCTTAAAAACAAAGGACATCCTGTCATTTGTGACAACATGGATGAACTTGAGGACATTACGCTAAGTGAAACAAGCCAGGCACAGAAAGACAAATACTGCATGATCTCACATATGTGGAATCTAAGATGTCCAACTCATAGAAGCTGCCAGCAGAATGGTAGTTGCCAGGAGTTGGAGTGGCCGATGAGGAGATATTGGTCAAGTGTTACAAAGTTTTAGCTAGACAGGATGAATAAGTTCTGGAGATCTATTGTATAGCATGGTGACTATACTTAATAATACTGTATTGTATACTTGAAAATTGCTAAAAGAATAGCTTTAAAATGTTCTCAGAACAAAAAATAAGTATGTGAGTTGATGCATATGTCAGTTAGCTTGATTTAAACATTTCACAATGTACACATATGTCAAAACATCACATTGTACACTGTAAATATGTACAGTTTGTATTTTTCAATTATACCTTAATAAATCTGAAAAAAAGAGAAAAAGCCTTCTAGACAAATTCTGAAATTATGATTCTAATTATTACTGCTTTCTTTTATCAGCCATATGGCTAATTCTGATACTGGCTACATTTTTAATGTAGCATATTAAAGAGGAGAATCAAATTAGTTTAAAAAAGGAGTACTGGCTCAAAACAATTTTGCATTATCAAAAACTAAGCACGCCAGGCACAGTGGCTCATGCCTATAATCTCAGTACTTTGGGAGGCTGAGGCGGGTGGATCACAAGGTCAGGAGACCTAGACCAGCCTTACAAACACGGTGAAATCCCATCTCTACTAAAAATACAAAAATTAGCCGGCTGTGGTGGTGGGTGCCTGTAGTCTCAGCTACTAAGGAGGCTGAGGCAGGAGAATTGCTTGAACCCAGGAGGCAAGGCTGCAGGGAGGGAGGTTGCAGTGAGCCGGCGGAGATTGCGCCACTGCACTCCAGCCTGAGCAACAGAGCAGACACTGTCTCAAACAAAAACAAAAACAAGACATTAACAGAGTTGGAAAATTCACAAAATCAAGATACAAAATATCCAACACGATTTTGAAGACTCAAGCTATTTGTAAGTCAGAGGATGAAGAGACAGACCCTGAAAAATTAAGATATACTACAGTGTTCTTGGAAATAGGGGGAATATGCCCATATAAAAATGGCTAGTTTTCAGGACTAGGAGTGCTAGGAATTTAATTCAATATTCATTGATTAAGTACCCATGGTATGTATAGTTTTAGAGTAGAAGAGTGATGACTTTTAACGGGAAGGAGCTGGAATTTTTAATTGAAGACAACTATTTGTAAGGACAAGGAATGTTTTATTCTTTCGAATTCCTACTTAAAAGAACAGAAATAAAAATTACTAGAAATCATTTTTACTTTAAATGTGTGCCTAAACTTTAACCCAATAATTCCATATTTAGAAATTTATCCTGAAGGAGACAACCTTGAATATACTTTTGCTCCCCTCAGAAAGGAAAAAGCAACAAAGATAGACATACACACCTATTATAGGTGTGTGTATATATAGTATATATATGTATATATATACATGTATATACTCTATATACTTTATAGCATATATGCATATACTATATATATATACCATATATACATATACTATATATACTATATATACCATATATATACATATACTATATATACTATATATACCATATATATACATGTACTATATATATACTATATATACCATATATATACATGTACTATATATATACTATATATATACCATATATATATACATATACTATATATATACTATATATATACCATATATATACATATACTATATATACTATATATATACCATATATATACATATACTATATATACTATA
>CAUYLG010028291.1:0-23916 GCA_963573385.1 Cacajao melanocephalus | reverse complement strand
GGTCATTAGAGAAATGCACATCAAAACCACATTGAGATACCATCTCACGCCAGTTAGAATGACAATCATTAAAAAATCTGGAGACAACAGATGCTGGAGAGGATGTGGAGAAATAGGAACACTTTTACACTGTTGGTGGGAGTGTCAACTAGTTCAACCATTGTGGAAGACAGTGTGGCGATTCCTCAAGGACCTAGAAATAGAAATTCCATTTGACCCAGCAATCCCAATACGGGGTATATACCCAAAGGATTATAAATCGTTCTATTATAAAGACACATGCACATGTATGTTCATCACGGCACTGTGTACAATAGCAAAGACCTGGAACCAATCCAAATGTCCATCAATGAAAGACTGAATAAAGAAAATATGGCACATATACACCACGGAATACTATGCAGCCATAAAAAATGATGAGTTCATGTCCTTTGTAGGGACTTGGATGAATCTGAAAACCATCATTCTCAGCAAACTGATACAAGAACAGAAAACCAAACACTGCATGTTCTCACTCATAGGCGGGTGCTGAACAATGAGAACACGTGGACTCAGGGAGGGGAGCATCACACACTGGGGTCAGTTGTTGGGAGGGGCTAGAGGGCAGCGGGGGGTGGGGAGTGATAACGTGAGGAGAAATGCCGGATGTGGATGAGGGGGAATGGAGGCAGCAAACCACCTTGTTACGTATGTACCTATGCAACAACCCTGCATGACCTGCACGTGTACCCGAGAACCTAAAGTATAATTCAAAAAAAAAAAAAAATTCCAGTGACTCTCCATCAAAGACTAGAGTCTGGCCTCCCCAATAAGAAGCCCTGGGGGCCCTCTGTCATCAAATGCCAGTGTCAGATTACAAACTCCCTTGAGGACCTCTCTTGTAATGCTACTAATCACCCCAAGATATTAGCCTGCCTCACCTCAACATGGCTTAACAGTTAATAATTGTTTATCAATTAAAATTGTCAACTTGTCAGAACGTTCCTATTGGGATCCCACATAAAGCGATCACATCCAACCACTGGGCCTGATAAAAGCTCCCGCGCCTTGCAGTCAATTCCCTCAATCGATGCTGCGGGCCTGGATCTGCCCGTGGCCTGCTCCGCATACCCCAGCCTTCCTTGCTTTGTAAAGGATTTTCTCGGCCTAGCTGTTCGAACCACCAATCCCGTAGCCCTGCAAGGAGCAAGAGCTTTTCAACTTGTTAACGATGTTGGAGCATACGGCCTGAGTCAGCAATCCCCACCCCATCCCTCTCAACCACACCACCTAGGAAAATCTTTTTCTGGATCTTTTTTTCCCCATTTGACAGATGCCAGACTTTCTCCAGAAAGACATATTCCAACTGATTGATTTTTTTCTTTGGGAAATTGATCCTTACCACCTACGAGGAAAGCAAAACATGAGGCTTGTCAAGCATATTTTTTAATGCTCTGATTTGAAAACCCTCCCCCTCCTTCTGCCTTGAGACCTGCCTCCCCCAAAGGAGATGTCCCCTCCTCAAGGAGACACATGACACAGTCCCAGAGGAGATGGCGCTAGGAGGATGGACAGGAGGACGGGTGGTGCCCACTGCCCGCCTTCCATCAGGGAGGCCCCAGGCAGAGAGAAGTGGTTAGGCACCTGGGCTTTGGGTTGGACAGACCTCGGTTTGAGTCCCAGTTCTACTGAGCTAGCTATGTGGCCTTGAGTCAATTAAAATTACCTGACATCACGAAGCCTTGTGTTCTCCCTTTGTGATGTTGGACTCATCGCATTATCCAAATAGAGAATTGTGAGGGGTAAATAACACCTGTGAAATGTCTGGCAGAGTGGGCTCCCAGCAAGGACCCCAGAAATCCCAACTCTTCCTATCATCATGGGCTTTGGAGAAGGTAGCACATTTGTGAGACTCAAGCATGCTGAATCCAGGGACCTCAGCAGACTCAGAACCAAGCGTCTAGGGACGGAAGGGGCCAAGTAATAACACAGTTGCCACTTCCACCACACCCCCTCCAGTGCTGGCAGCCCCTCTCCCTCATCCCATGCCAAACCTCTACCCAGATGCTTCTGCTGGCAGCAAACACAGGTACTCTGTTCCAGCCTCACTCCATTGTATTGGAGTCCTCAAGTGAGAAGGACTCTCTCCAACCCCAGGGCCTTTGCACGTGTTGTTCTCCCCATCCCCCACCCATCCCTCTTCCCACCTCCTCACCTGGCAAACTCATCTCTCAGGTCTCACTTTAAATGTTCCCTACTTTAGGAAGCTGTCCCTGGCTCCCCTGGATAGGTTAGATGTTCCCAACACGTGTTCCCCTAGGGTCTGCCCTACCCCATCATAGGGTCACATGTCACTTTTTGTTTGATTATCTTCAACTCTGAAAATGGGATGCTGTTTCTCTTGCCATCTCCTCAGCACCCAGTTCAGTAGTGGCACACGGGAGAAGCTTAATAAACATTTGCTGAATGTGTGAACGGACAAATCAATGAAGCCCCTTTCAATTATAAGCAGCTCTGATGACTACAAGCTCTTCGCTTCACTGAGCTGAAATCTGCCCCCTTGAACTTCTGCGTATCAGTGCCAAGTGTGCTCTTTCCTGCTCCCCAGACACATTTCATTTTGACCCCACGTGACAAGCCTTCAGGGGATTTTTCTCTATTTGGATCTGATACAAGTTAGAGAGTGACAGGAACCCAAGGTTTCTGAGCAGAGTGTGGCAAGGACAGTGCTCACCTGTGGAGAGGTGTCCTTCCTTCAAAGTTAGCCTTTTGTCCTGGGGACTGCAGCAAGGCTGCTGCCCTCATCCTGCTCCACGAAGCCCACCCTAAGGTTTAGGAAAGCTATCACTGCACGGATCAGCAGTGAGCAGCCCGTGGTCCCACTGGTTATAAATCTTATTCCAGTAAGAAGTTAAATCAGGAGCTACTTAGCACCACTGATTTAGCACTTTAATAAATGTAACGCAAGGCGGATGTGAGAGGCCGCTGTTGGTCACCCCTCCATCCTGCCCCCGCTTTCCCTCCCAGCATCTTTGCCCAGCCTTCGAGCCCCTGACATCCCTTGCAGTGTCAGGGAGTGTGTGCTTTTATGAATTGGTCCTTATCAGAACCACCTCCTTTTCATGACGTCGGCTGTATTTGTTTGTCACTGAGTTGTGTTTACCAATTCCCTGCCTCCCAGGAACTTGGACTTCTTTGAAAGCCTTTTTAACACCCTGGCCTGAGAGTCTAGAGGCCTCTGCCCATCCATGCCCCAGCTCTGTGGTTAACTTGTCATGTGGATGGGTCGCACTCTTGGCTAGAACAGTGCAGGAGGTAGCAGGAGGAGACAAACTCCCAGAGCCCTTGCAACCTCACATTCTGTGCCCTGGGGATGTCCAGGTCTCCCCTAACCAGAGCTCTGAGAAGCCGATTTCCATCCTCCCCAACCCTAACTATGGCCCTCTGAGTCAAGCCCAAAGAGTTTCCTTACATGTCCAATAGCTCTATTTGAACATTTAATTCTTTCACCTTATTTCTAAATAACTTTTTGTTTTTAAAATCACCCAGCTCGGTAGTGGCACACAGCAGAGGCTTAATAAACATTTGCTGAATGTGAGAATGAGTGAATCAATGAAGCACCTTTCAATTATGAGCGGCTCTGGTTACTACAAGTTCTTCGCTTCACTGAGCTGAAATCTGCCTCCTTGAACTTGCGGATATTGGTGCTAAATCAGTGGTGCTTCTGTTGCACTGCTTCTAAGCCAGGATTCAAACCCCGGGCTGGGCAGCCTCAAAGCCCACACTCCCCTAAATCTCCCATGCAGCCTCTCCAGCAAACCCAAGCCTGCAGGGCAGCTGGGTACAGAATGATGCTGGCCCACGGGCTGGGTGAGCAGGGAAGGCTTCCTAGCAGAGGAGGAAACCTCCAGTGCAGTGACACGAAGCACCTCACTGGGCAGATTTAGGTCGTGGAAACAGAACCCTGACCAGCTCTCTCCTCTGAACTCCGGTGGTCAAATTAGAGTCCCAGGGCAAAGGACATGCCATCCTTTTAGCCCATGGGACTTAGGGTAAGGAGAGCAGACATTCCATCCTGTCCCATCCTGGCTCACCCTGCAGGATGCCCCTGCCCATCTCCCCCTTCCCACGCTCTCTCCCTCATCTGGCCCTGCAGCTATACAGAGAAACAGCTTTGCCTACCCTGGGGGCCCCTAACTTCCCTTGCAGTCCCAGGGAGTTCGTGCTTTTATGGATTTGTTGAGGTGAGGATGGGCAGGCGCTCTGTTCTCTCCTGAGCATTTCACCCAGGGGTCTGACTCTGTGTCTTTGGGGAAAAGCACCCCCTCAATATATCTGAACTTGAGAGAATGATGAATGTGTAAGGTCATTTACTGCAGGATTGTTTGCAATAGCAAAAGCCTAGAAATAACCTAACTTTCCATACTCAAGGGAAAGGGTAAACTATGGTACAGCCATACAGTGGAATACTATGCAGTCACAAAAAGGAATCAGAGAGCTCTTCAGGTACTGAAAAAGTGCACAACACGAAAGCTAAAGTGAAAAAAAAAAGTACAGAGCAGAATTTAGAATACGATACCATTTGCATAAGAATGTTAAAGCATAGGGGATGAATACATGCGTATATTTCCTTGTATATGCATAAAATATCACCAGAAAGATGCCCAAAACTGGTACCACTGATCTCCTCCAGGAAGGGGGGGCTGGGAGAAAATTTATACTGCACCCTCTTTGGTAACTGTTAAAGTGTGAGCCAGGAGAATGTGTTACATGTGCAGAAAATAAATAACCATTAAAACTACAAAACAAAAAAAAGGCACATTTTCCTGAAGGCCTCTGCTAACACAGAAAGGGTCCTCTGGTAGAAGAAACACGCTAGCATCCATAAACTTATTAATTTCAAGTGAGTGTAACTGTTACTAAGGCAGAGCTCCGAGGGAAGGGGAGTCGGGACTGATGAGTTTTGAGGAAGGTTTGTGCCACTCAAGGGCCCAAACCTTGGCCACTGCCTGAAGGTCAGTTCTGCTGCTGAGTTAGGGCCCTAGGTGTCACCTCCCCAGCAATGACCTGGTATCTGTCACACCCTGCCCAGCCCAGCCCAGCCCAGCACAACAGCAGTTCCCTTGAGGCCGGCAGAGCAGGGGTGGTGGCAGCTGCAGCAAGGTTCTAGCAGCTGCTGGTCTCAGCACAACACAGCGAGCCCCATAAAGCATAATTGCCCAGCACCCCCAGGTGATGTTTGCTCCTCAGGTGATGTTGGGCACACTCAGAGCAGAATTGATTTCTTCCAATAAGACCCGTTTTCCTTTATCCAACTTTCATCAACCTACTCTTGCAAGATGACTTCTTCCTTCCTTTTCCCATTTTTTTTCCTTCTCTTCCACTGCGCTCATCGACTCTTTCACTTTCCCTTTCTCCCCTTCCTGAATTCACAGCCCTGCTCTAAGCGTCTCCCCAGGGAGGGGCCAGGGCCAGGCACAAAAGCCTCAAAGCTGGCCCCCTTCCTCCCTCCCTCCCCCTTTTCTCCTCTCCCCTCTTCCTCCCTCTCTTCCTTTCTGCCATGTCATTGATGGTTCTTCATCCAAGTCTAGTCATTCTGGCCCTTTGGGGGGTTGGGGAAAACGGAGGGAGAAAGAGAGGAGGGCAGAGGCTGCAGGATGTGCCGGCTGGCCCTGTCATCTCAGGGAGAGCTCCCCAGGGGAGACGAGAGACAGAAGGATGCAGGGAAGGGAGCTGATGGGACCCCCGACTGGGCCAGTATCAACTCTTGAGAAGCCACTGCAGCCCAGCAGAGAGGAGGGTGCCAAAAGCACGAGCATCTTCGGGTCCCTAGACCTCTTCCTTCCTCCACCCACAGTGGAGCACATTCCCCGTGGGAATGCTGGGCTATCTCCACGCTGCTCCCATCCACCTTCCCACCCACCTTCCAGGTGCAGCCCATGACCCTGCCCTCAACACATCCTGCCCAAGACTGCAGCTGGGCACGCAGCTGCCACCCTCCTTTGTATCACAGTTCTGGTGACATCTGCCTCCTAACTAGTCTCAAATTCCTCAAAGAGGGGAACCAGGTCTTCTTTATCTATGCCCCGCGCTCTTCCCCCAAGCCTGACCTGTCACCTTGCACAGTTACATGGGAAAAACATTTGGCAGGTGTTTGCAAAAAGGAAGAAAAAGGATGGAGAGAAGGAAGGAAGAAAAGGAGGGAGAGACAGAGAGGGAGAGGAAGGAAGGGAGGGAAGAAATGAAGACAGACAAAACAGATTCTGCCTGTGAATCTTCAGAGCATATAATAGTTGCTATTCATCCAGCGCTTTACCATTTCTAAGGCACACTTAGGTTTGTCATTTCATTTGCTTTCCCATCTCCGCTAAGAAGTAGGCAAGACAGGTATGTTCCTATCTCCACTTTAGAGATGGGAAGAGTGAGGTTCAAAGACATGAAGGATTTGACCAAGGTCATCCGTGCCGGATCTGGTCCGGAGCCCAGAGCTCCTGGGATGCCCCTGGCACTTGGCACAGCCTCTCATTACCTGTAGCATTCTCTG
Organism: Cacajao melanocephalus; assembly: GCA_963573385.1. Lineage (NCBI taxonomy): Eukaryota > Metazoa > Chordata > Mammalia > Primates > Pitheciidae > Cacajao > Cacajao melanocephalus. The sequence goes on along the minus strand of CAUYLG010028291.1, from coordinate 17,393 downwards.
GGCCTGACTCCTAGAGCAGCTGGCATGATTAATTGCCTCCTGGCATGCTGGGGGCTCATCTAGTGGCCTAGGCTATCAGCTACTGAAGGGCAGAGACCCCTGTCTGCTGTCCCTCCCAGTCCACAGGCGCAGCCCAGAGCCTGGCATTGCATAGTGGCCGGCGGACCCTTACTGGTCACTAAGAACTTTAATCGCTGCCAGGCCCTACCGTAGAGAGCTATGCCGGGATGGGGGCTGGGGAGCCTGGGCTTCATACCCCGCCCCAGGTGAGTGAATCCACAGGGCTGCTGGCGTCTCTGGTGCCTGGAAACACAGGTGTCTAAATACTAGAAAGCCTGAAAAGGCAGGACGCTTATTTTTTCCTGGGGGCAGAACAATAGAGGAAAGGCGACAAAGAATTCAGCCCTTTAAACACCTAACTAATGTTGCTTCTTCCACCCGTGCCCCAGAGCACCTACAGAGGGCAAGAATACCACACACTCAACAAAACATTTCGCCAAAGCAACAAAACACCATCAGGCCCAGAGTGGCACGTGTGGGTTGCCATGGCGTCTGACAAGTCCTTGGAAGCCAGCAGTCAGGGCCGTGGCCCGCGTGCTTCCACAGCTCCCTACACACCCACGTGCAAACACAACCCAAGGCCGACGCTCCACATTCTTCCAGGGCCAGAACTAGGGCCTCCGGGATGGCAACATCACCCAAATCAGAGTTGGGACATCTGACTGTGACCCAAGTGAATGTCACTTCTCAGAGCTCCAATTCTCTCATCTGGAAAGTGAGGGTGATGAGGCTTTCCTGTGCCACAGACAGCATGACGTATATGTGTGCACGTGCTTTGCAGAGAATACAGAGTGTGGTAGGAGAGCCAAGTGGTTAGACTATGGGCTGTAGAGCTGGGGTTCCTGTGTTCAAATTCCAGCTCCAGCATTTATAACTAGGCAACCAGCTAGTTACTAGGGCAACTCACTCACTGCTGGATAAGACAATTCCCCACGTGTGTGAGAGAACAAGTAGCTGACAGGCACCATGGGAAAAGGCGACTCTGGCCGTGGCAAAGGGAGGAGAAAGGGTGGAAGATAACCCGAGGTCTCAGGCACTAGAGCGGCCTTCTGCCTTCCCCGCACTTCACATTTCACAAAGGCACCTCTTTCCCATGAGCTCGCTTGCTTTTCTGCTCCCCTCCCCACTTGCAGTTCAAGAGTCAGGATGATTTGTCAGACATGAACAGATAAGAGCCGTAAGCAGCTCAGAGGATGAAGGTGAGTTGCCCAAGGTCACACAAAGGCAGTGTCACAGCCAGAAGCCAGGAGAGCAAAGCCCACTTTGGCCAGGCACTGTGCAAGGCACGGTGGGTACCAGAATGTGCCACGGTCTTAGCTCTGGAAAAGTCACATCCAGAGAGGGAGTCAGAGTCGATGAAGCGTCATCCGAAAGCATGAGTCCTGTTCCCACAAGGCAAGGGTGTGAGGCTCAAGGGAGTGAACGCAAAGGGCAACAGCCACCAGGACACAGCCTGATGGCCCAGCAGTCCCAGGGCCAAACATTGCTATCTGCAGCCACAGTGATGGCTGCACGTCCCTGAGCCCCTGCTCCAGGCTCTTGCCTGCATTGGCTCTGGTTCAGCTGGTGACACCATGGTCACAGGTTCTTACTCTGGTGGGAGCCTCCATGGGATCTGGCTGTGCCCACTTCCTCCATTCCATCCCTGCCACCTCCTCCTCCAGCCCTCTACCCTCCACAGGGCGGCTGGCGTCTCTGGTGCCTGGGAACACACGTGTCTAAATACTAGAAAGCCTGAAAAGGCAGGACGCTTATTTTTCGTGCCTTTTCACAAGCATCATCTAGTTGCTTAGGAGCACAAAACGCCTTTTCCATCTCAAGGTCTTCATCCATTCAATTCCCCGCACCAGGAGCTCCCTCCCCATCCCCAGGCTTTACATCTGAACCCTTCAGGTCTCACTCCATAACCCTTCCCTGACTCCCGTCCCACCGCCCCATCTGAAGGAGGTCTCCTGGTATTTCAGCTCTCAGCACTCCATGCCACCCACTGAAAATGTCCTTCTCAATTTATTTGGGGATGGCTATTAACAGCCTCTCTCGCTAGGCTGTCAGCGTCATGGAGACAGACACCTCATCTTGTTCACTCCCAACATCCACCTCCCAGCCCGAACACTGGACCCAGAGCACAATAAGCACTCAATACTTACTGCCCAGATAAAAAAGTGAGATGTTGTTTAGCCATTTGCGTGGGTTTGTTGAATGGATGACCCTCTTGTCTGAAAGAATGCAGTAATTACTGTCAGAGGGACACTACCAAAATAAACACTTCCCTGCCTCTGTGCCCCCTTGGGATTAAATGCAAATAATATCTTGTATTTCATGTAACAAAAAATCTGACTCCTGTTAGATCCCACACTTAACTTTGTTAGGTGATAGGCAAGTGCTGTTATCCTTGGCATGATGCCCAGGGAAGGGAAGGGATTTGCCCAGCTTCACACAGACATGAACAGAAGCATGGAGAACAAAGTGGGGCTGTCACCTTCTGCCCTGATCAAGCCAGACCTGCAGCCCTTTTTACATTCAAGAGGGAGAGCCTGGGAATAGTGAGTGCTGAGCTGTGAGTTCCCTGAGTGAAGGGTCATGTCTGCTTTATAGATTCCTGTCTTGTCAGCACCTAGCCCACAGCCTGGCACATAGGAGGTGCTTGAAAATCCACTGTGAAATCAACAAACAATGCCTGCCCTGGAAAAGAATATATAGGTTGGGGTGGGGTCAGGGAGACGGGAGACAGGTTTCTAAACATCTGAAAAGCTACTATGTAAAAGAGGGAAATCATTTCTGGGACCAAAATAAACACCTTTCTTTTACTAAGAACAGTCCAGACTCACATGGGCTCCCTTAAGAGATAGCAAGTTCCCTGTCAACCAAGGTAATCAAACTGAGCCTGGACAAGCAACTCTGTGGCAGTGACAGCAGCAGGGTCTCCACATGGCACAACCCTGTGAGGCCCGTTTACATACCAAGAGTGGGAATGGTGGCCCAGAGGCTGGGGTAGAAATTAGCATCCAAAGACCTGTGCCCGGCTTCAGAGAATTGCAGGGTCCCACCTAACTCTGAGAAAGTGTGATTCCTCGTCTGGGTGCAGAGAAGCACCAGGATTAACCCCCATGTCTCCCGATTTGCAGCCCAGTCCCATGGACATGAGGCCTGGGGTTATGGATCAGAAAGTCTCAGGACTCAGCTTTGAGCCTCAGCTGCTCCATTTGACTTCTGGCGTTTGTTCTCCCGATGACTTTGCTGGGGGTAAAACTGAACCTCCACCCACAATCCCACCCTGATGCTCACTGTCCCCGTGGTACATCTTTCCTTTCCTCCTCCATTTGGGCACAATCTCACCTACTCGCCCCCAAGTCTAGCCTGGGGGTGCTGGGGCAGCTGTCTCCCTGAGAGCCATCTCCCAGGTGCCCCCACCTTCCCCAGCATATGGGGGTCCTTGTGCAGAGGGGATAAAGTGCAGCTAGAGGGGGCTCAGCTGGACCCAGAGACAAAGGGGAATGGGAGGTTGCTGCCTGGGGGCTGAGTGCCAATCCCGGCTGCCTCTGAAGGTCTGATGTAGCTGCCTCCCAGCCTCCCCTCTCAGTGGGTACAATAAGAGGACTCTCAAATGGCCTCCACCCAAAGAAAAGAGAAATTCATGGAGAAGCAAAAAGTGGGGGTGGCCGAGGGGACACCAAGCAGGAAAGTGGTTCTGATCTCCAGCCGGCTCGGCTTCCGTGGTCAGAGGCCATCACCACATGACACCAGCACAAAAGGCTCAACTTAGATCTGCTAGCTGGTGCCCAGGGCCATTTCTAGGGAACAGGAACCAAAAGAAAGGGACACCCAAAGACTGAATCAGCCTTTCTACTGCCAGAGATTAATGAGCAAGGCTCCCTGACTTTTTGGGGAGCTACTACTTTGATTTCCGCAAAGCCCCTTCCTGGTAGACACTGAAATGGTTAATAAACCCTGCTAATTCTTGTGAGCCCCACAGGGACATAGAGACATTCAGACTCAAATCCTGCCTCGGGGACCTTCAGGACAACTCCACAAGGAGGCACGGGGCGAACAGGTGACAATGACATAATGCCACACAGAGCCCAGCAGGTGACTAGCAGGGGCACGGCACCCTGAGTCTGCTCTGGGCTCCTGGAGAGACAGCGGTTTCTTCTGACTGGGGAGATGGTGGCCTTTAGGCTGCGCTCCATCCCCACAAGCCAGGTAACGAGGGGCAAGGCCGGAGCCACAGGCTGCACTCCTCCCTGCTGGGACACCCTGGTGCTGGGCTTGGGTAACCCACCGAAGGCCAACCTGCTCAGAGCGGCTGTGATGTCTGGATTGTGGAGACTCCAGTTGAGATGTCCTGGTAAGAGAAGGTGTGATCGGGATGGGGGACAGGACTGGCTTCAGACAGATCAAGTTTTGTTTTGCTTTTTTGAGACAGAGTCTCTGTTGCCCAGGCTGGAGTGCAGTAGCATGACCTCAGCTCACTGCAACCTCCACCTCCTGGGTTCAAGGGATTCTCCTGTGTCAGCCTCCTGAGTAGCTGGGATTATAGGCTCCTGCCACCACACACACCAGCTATGTTTTGTATTTTTTAGTAGAGATGGGGTTTCACCACGTGGGCCAGGCTGGTCTTGAACTCCTGACCTCAGGTGATCTGCCCACCTCGGCCTCCCAAAGTGCTGGGATTACAGGCATGAGCCACCATGCCTGGCCTGGATCAAGTTTTAAAGGTGGGAGGGCACCAGTACCCTTCATCTGTGTCAATCTCTATCCATCCAAAGGAGCATGAAGAGAAATGTCACCTCCCTGGGAAACAAAACTACATTTTAGCAGAAGACTTCTGGAGACCAAGAAATCACCCAGTGGCATCTCTCTAATGGGAAAATTTCTGGCTTCAGTGGGAGAGATATTGAGAGGTCCTGAGACAGCAATTTGTACAATGCCTTTTTCCTCAAAAGCATACCCTCTGCAAGAAAAAAAAAAAAAGAAAGAAAAAGAAAAAAAATTAAAAACAATTTAAAAAGCATACCCTCTGCTAATACCACATTCAGAGATCTGCCTCCTTCCAGGTCTGGCACGGTTTCTAGGAAAGAGGCTTGGCTTTGGAGTCAGACGGACCTAAGCCTGAATTCTGTCTCTTTTGGTTCCCAGCTCAGTGACCTCTGGCCAGTCACATGACCTCTCTGTGCTTCTGCCTCCTCCTCTCTGTGAACTGGGAATAACAGGGCCCACTGTGAAGCACTTCTGTAAGAATGGAGGAAGGAAGGCTGGGTGTGGTGGCTCACGCCTGTAATCCCAGCACTTTGAGAGGTTGAGGCGAATGGGTCACCTGAGGTCTGGGGTTCAAGACCAGCCTGCCCAATATGGTGAAACCCTGTCTCTACTAAAAATACACAAATTAGCTGGGCATGAAGACACGTGCCTGTAATCCCAGCTACTGGGGAGGCTGAGGCAGGAGAATCACTTGAACCCGGGAGGCAGAGATTGCAGTGAGCCGAGATGGTGCCATTGCACCCCAGCCCAGGTGACAGAGCAAGACTCTATCTCAAAAAAAAAAAAAAAAAAAAAAAGAACGGAGAAAGAGCACACTTCGTGGGGCCTGGCACTCCACAAGCCCCACCATGTGACACTGTTCTCTGTGCCCCTGGCTATGCAGCGCTTGCTCTGGGAGGCCACCAATAACTACAGGAAAAGAGTTATCACTGGGATGAAGACACACTGGAATATACTCATCATTCCAACCAGCTGGGGAGGCAGAGAAGGGAGAGGAACATTTAGGGAAAAGGATATTAACTGTTCTAGCCAACAGAAGTCCCTCATCACCTTTAATTCTCCCAGAGGAAGGCTGTCCAGGTTGAGTTATCTTCTGTGGGAAGGAAAAGTGGCTCTGGCCCTTTTAACCTAACACGGATCATAGAGCAGAGAAAATATAACCGCCCCAAACCACTAAGCACTCTTCAACTAGATTTTCCCAGCCCTGCCAGAGGCAAACGGGGGCTGCAGCTAAAGGAATGACATGTGTATTTTCTAGAGGAAGTGGAAGGCCCACCTGCCAGACAGAGACAGTGGGAATCCCCAGGGAGCTGGCAGGGCATCTGCCCAGGTGACCTCAGAGACAGGCCCTGTCCAGGGCAGACAGGCTCAAGAGGTGGCTGCTGAGTCAGGGTTGTTGGGGATGGATAGCCATGCAGTGGGTCAGTGCTCAGAGCATGGGGACATTTCATTTATCATCGACCCACTTGACTGCTGTGCTGGTAAGTTGCTGCAACATATGCATGAAAATCGCAAGTCTCGTAATTCACCCAGATGGTGGAAGTTCCCAAATTGTTCCTTCTCGAGAGACAGCTGTTCCACCGCTGGGCCATATGGCTCCCCTTGCTCTGTGCTCTGCTCTGGGAAATAAACCACTTGCCACGAGCAACTGCACAGATCTTAGAACTGTCTCTTGTTCTTAGCAGGTAATTAAGACCTCCAGCTGAGGCGTCCACGTTGTACCATGCACGTTTGTACACATGTCAGAAGCTGTGTTTTAAAACTCCATTAAGGTAAATACAGCAAGCTCGTGGGTGAAGCATGCCGACTTTGCTTCCTGCTCAGAGGGGACGTTTACCAACACAGATTCAGAAAAGGAAGATGCCCAGAAAGTCAGCTAGCCATTTCTCTGCTCACGGCAGGGCTAGCCCTCACCGCATCCAGACACACCCCAGAACGCTGGGCTGGAAGTGACCTTGAGAGGTTATGCTGTTTGCCATCTGACAGAGGCTTGGTTCATTCCAGACACACAGAGACAGACAAGTCTTACACGCACATTTCACCATTTGAGCTGTAAGGTTATTAATCACTAAGACCTGGGCTTTAGGACCGCACCGACCTCCTCAGCAGAAAATCAAGAGCACCGGCTGCCAGAGACCCTTCTTGTCACAGGTAGGCTGGGCCCTTGGATGCCTCTCTGCAGTTCTGAATAATTGTTTCTCTCTGGGACACCTATGGGCTAACCCCCAGGTGTCATTTTGATGATACAGATCTAAAATTTCTTTGTTCTCTAGGTGGAAGTGGTGTGATCTGTGCACATCCTAGAGCAAACAGAGCGTGAGCAGGCTTCTCCATTTACCAAGCTGAGTTCCTGCACCGCATTTCTGTGATGCGTACTATGAGCTCAGTGGTATTTATTTACTGTTCTCTCTAACCAGTTTAAACATTTTCTTTCTTTTTTTTTAGAGACAGGGTCTTACTCTGTCGCCCAGGCTTTAACAGTGGCACCAGCACAGCTCACTGTAACCTCCAACTCCTGGGCTCAAGCAATCCTCCTGCCTCAGCCCCCCAAGTAGCTGGAAATATAGGCATGCACCACCACAATTAGCTAATTAAAAAAAAATTTTTTTTTTTGTAGAAATAGGGTCTTGCTCATGTCAGATCCCAAGTTGCCTGAGCTGGCCTCAAACTCCTGGCCTCAAGCAATTCTCCTACCTCGGCCTTCCAGAATGCTAGAATCACAGGCATGAGCCACCACACCCAGCCTCAACATTTTCTCCAGGTAGTCAGGGAGGGGTCCTCTTCACTCCCAACCCTATGCTTATGCATCCAGGGTTCCTTCCCGGATCTGAAAATTTGATCCCTTTTGCCCTTGGCCTAGCAGTCCAGCTCTCTCTGCATTATCCTGCCGTACTGGATAATGAGAGCTGACACTCAGAAAGCACTTACTGTGTGCCATAACCTTTCCAAGCATCTTACATGAGTTTATTCACCTCATCTTCCCAGAGTGGAAAGCACTATTATCCCCATTACACAAATGAGGAAACTGAGGCACAGAGGGAATAAACAATAGGGCTCCCCAGTCCAAGTTCCATCCCAGCAGCAAATGAGAACTAGAATAGGAACTGAGTGGGACAGATGGCTGGATAGGGGATGGGGTGACCACACACAGCAGGGGTCAGACCGCCAGCTGCAGCCATATCCCATCAGCTAAAAACTGTCCATCCTCAACCTCCAGAGATGCCAGACACAGAAGCTTCCAAGTACCACCGTGGACCAGCTAAGTCTGCAGCCCACTAGCTGTAGCAGAATGATGAACATGAGGCCAGATGCCTGGGTTTGACTTCCAGTTCTAGTGCTTCATTCCTGTGTGACCTTGGGCAAGTTACACAACCTCTCTGTGCCTCCATTTTCTCATCTATAAACTGAAAATGTTAATAGATAATACTTCATAGGATTGTGAGGATTAAATGAGTTAGCAATGAGGCCTAGCATATAGTTTGTGCCATGTAAGTGTTAGCTACGTTGATGATAATGGAGGAGGAGGAGGGAAAGAATAAGAGGAGGATGGTGGAGGAGAAAGTGGAGGAAGAAGAAGAAGAAGAATATTGTTATTTCTACTGCCAGTCAGTCAAGGTGGGAGTAGTTGGGGGCTGGCGAGGACAAAGCCTCATCATATTCTCTTGTGGCATAGGGCTACTACTCCTATTTTGTAGATGAGGAAAGAGAAACTCAGAGTAGAACTGCACATTGAAGTCATTCAGCTAGTTAAAGTGCAGGGCAGGGCTGCAACCCAGGGTTCCTGAGCCTGAGCTACAGCTGGACGCTCCACTGCACAGACCCCCAGCCAGATGTGGCCCATTCTTTTAAACTTAAGGTCCTGGTAGTCCCACCTTGTTCCACATCAGTGCCCTAGAAACCCAGCTCCACTGCTTCCTGGCTGTGGGCCCTTAGGCAGATCATTTCACTCCTGTCTCAGCTGTCACATGTAGAGAGGGAAATACATCACTGCGGCTGGGTGCGGTGGCTCACGCCTGTAATCCCAGCACTTTGGGAAGCTAAGGCGGGTGGATCACCTGAGGTTGGGAGTTCAAGAACAGCCTGCCCAACATGGAGAAACCCCATCTCTACTAAAAAAATACAAAATTAGCCGGACGTGGTGGTACACGCCTGTAATCCCAGCTACTTGGGAGGCTGAGGCAGGAGAATCGCTCGAATCTGGGAGGCAGAGGTTGTAGTGAGCTGAGATCAAGCCATTGCACTCCAGCCTGGGCAACAAGAGTGAAACTATGTCTCAAAAAAAAAAAAAAAAAATTACTGCAAAGCCACTGTGAGAATAAAATGAGAAAAAAAATGAGATAACATGTGAAGGCCTGACACCAAAAATGGGAGCACCTCTTTTCTCCCTCCCTCCCTCTGTGAAGGCAAATGTCCTCCAGGGAGGTCTTTGTCTAGACCGTGCTCCACATGGGGCTGATGGGTCCCAAGAAGCTTCTCTATCTCGTCTGGAGCTACAAGTTCCACAGTCTGGTCACTGTTAGCTCACTTTTCCCCTCTGCCCACCCCAGCGAAGCCGTTAAGTTTTTTTTTTTGTTTTTATGTTTTGTTTTGTTTTGTTTTTTTGGCAGTTAAGTCTTTAGAAGAAACTGTGAAGGCCTGTGACAGCCTGTTTGCGGATGCAGTCTAGGAGGAAATGGCCCTGCCCTGGGGAAGCCTGTCACGCACATGAAACTACGTATGTCCACCATCTTGAAACAAACCAAATGGCATTTCCAAGGATGTTTCGTGATTCTTTTCTAATCGCTTTGCCTCTCTTAGGTTCTTCTTCCAATTAAGGATGGCAATTGCATTTTTCCATTTTAAACCTCTCCATTGGCCTTGGGTCTCATATGAACCTTGCCCATTGACTTCAAAATGAGAAAAACCTCTACAGTCCCCATAATTTGAACTCATTTCATAGAAACTCAGAGCTGATAGGTCTTCTTACATTACAGATAAGAAGCTAAGACCCAAGGGAGGTGGAATCCCACATCCATTCACACAGCAAGATGAGGGCCAGGCAGGTGAACTCCATCTCTGAAAGCCAGGTTGGGGCACACATCTAACAGCACCACAGGGGTTTCAAGCTGGAAGGGGGTGGCTTCCAGCTAGAGGCAAAACACAAGTCCTCTCAACCCGGGTTCACTGACCTCCTGTTCCTCCTCTGAGCCAGAAGCCAGCATGGGGGAGGAATCTCAGACAACAAATGCTGCTGAGTGCCTGGGTGCCACAGAAGCCCCTCCAACCAAAACTGTCCCATCAGGCACCAGATGGCATTTGACTTTGGGGCTGAAGACCTCAGAAAATTCAAGTCTGGCAACCCACAGAGAATGTAGCCCCAAACCTGGATCTTGCCTCAGGGGGTTTCCATGCAGAGATGCAATTAAAAAATGGGGAGCAAAGGAGAAGCATGTGCTCTGATTAGAAAAACAAGGGCAGCCCCTCCTACAAAGCCACAGGGCTCGTCCCAGCGCTTGCACCTGCTCCTTGATTCTAGGGTCCAGATAGAAGAAGGAGCCCCAAATAAAGGAAAGGAAAAAGCAAGAAAAGGAGGAAGAGAGAGGCAGAAGGGGGAGAAGGAAGCCTGGCCTCCCTTCTGCGAGGCCGGGCCTTGCCATGGTCCCCTCCCTGGCATTAATCCTCTTGCAGTGCTTTATATAAGTCCATTGTGCAAGAAGAAGATTAAAAGGGACAGGCAGAACAAAGCATTGGTCTCCCTAACAAAGGCCCCTCCACTTAGTAAATTAGGAGCTCTTTGTACCTGACACACTTTTAAAGGGAAATCTTCAATTACCATGTGCTGGCAGGGCTGGGCAACAAAAGACCTGTCCAGTGACTTTATTCTCCAATCCCTGAGCAGGCACTGAAATGGTTTTACGTAACAGAGATACTCATCTAGTCCATATAATTTTGAGCATCCTTTATGGAGGACTGAAGGGCGTTTGAGCCCTGCAGCTGTTTCAAAGAGAATTTCTGCAGCTTATGCATTTACCTTGCCAAAAGCTTAGCTGAGCAAACAAACAGAGTCTTCTAAATCACACTTGCTGTTGATTTACTATCAGGCCTCCGCAGTTTGTTCGGTGGCTGGAACCTTGTGGATAAACAGAGGCCAAGGCTATAGTCCCTGCACCTGGCCACCCCAAAGGGCTAGGGGCTGCCTTTAAATTGTGGCCACTCTGGCTCCCAGATTTAGGAGTTTTCCTCTTCCCACCCAGTACAGGGTGAAAGCAACCAGAGGGACAGTTCTCTGGCCAGGGGAGGGAGGAAGCCTCACTGGCTTCTGCCCTTGTAAGGTTCCAGGTCTGCCTCCATTGTGGAGATGAGATTGATGGTGTCATTTGGCTCCCCTTCCCCACCCCACCAGGAGCAAAGAAGCCATTCTGGCTCCCCTGGTGACAATTCAGCACCACGGGCTGCTTAAAACGGGGAAGGAGAAAGAGTCGGAAACGATGATGGGGAAGGTGACTCTCAGGAGAATCTAGGGAGAAGTGAAGGCATAGACTCTTTGAACATGTAAGCATGAAGTTATGTACTTGGTACAGAGGTTACGGGGGGCTGTTTTGGGGCAGACATGTAATATGCACATACAGCAATACATGCAGAATATACATGTACACATACATGTAGGGGGAGTGCTTTGCATGCAGCAAAACCCAGCTGTCATTAATATACATGTGTGTATGCAGAAATGAAAACGATGCTTTCCATAGCATCTTCCACATGCCTGGCACCATTCTGAGCTCTTTACATATTTTCACTTACTTAAATCTTCCCAATGATGCCACAAGTAAGGTACTATGGCTATCCTTTTTTTACAGGTGAGTAAACTGAGGCACAATGAAGCTAAGTAATTTGCCCGAAGTCACACAGGCAGTAGGCAGCAGTCTGGCTCTAGGGTATACGCTGTCGGCCTTGATATCAGCCAGCGTAATGTGCCTGCAGAGACGTCCCTCATGTGGGTTGGGAGCAGCCTCTGCACATTCAGACTCAAAATCCCATATGCACCACAACGACACACAGCCAGACATCAGAGCAGATATGCCCCTTCGTCAGGGGTCCAGACACATCACATCGGCAGGGTCAAATGAGGGATTGCAGTTCAACTAAGACTAGGGTGAAAGATACTGAATGGTAAAATATTAAAAGATTCCTGTTCCCATTGGTAAATGGTTGCTTACCTTCTAAGCCCACCACCTTCCTATCCAGCAACTACAGGGTTAACAGCTAGCCACACAGGGGGCCTCCAGGACCTACTCCATGCTAACTTCCCGATAGGAGTGCCAAGCCTGGAGTTCAATGTTTCTATTCTTACTCCCAGGTATAGACAGGGAGGGGACTGTGGGATGTGTAACAAGGGACCCTCCTCTCAGGCTCCACTGGGCTTGGCCTCTGTTGGGTCAGCACAGTGTAGGGAGTGTCCAGCTCCCCAGCCAGTCCCCACACTGCCTACATGATGGGCAGCTGAGCAAGGCTCTTGAAAAAGAGGTATGCACCAGCCTGGCCAACATGGCAAAACACCATATCTACTAAAAATACAAAAAAAAAATTAGCTGGGCATGGTGGCACGCGCCTGTGACCCCAGCTACATGGAAGTCTGAGGCAGGAGAATTGCTTGAACCTGGGACGTGGAGGTTGCAGTGAGCGGAGATCGTGCCACTGCACTCTAGCCTGGGCAACAAGAGCGAAACTCCGTCTCAAAAAAAATAAATAAATCAAGATAGGTCTCCGAAGACATTGAAGTGACCACTGGGAGGCAGCGGGAGGCTCTGAGCTGGCATTCTGACCCTCACTGAGGCCATCAGCAGCCCCCACCGAAGAACAAGCATGAGAGATTTGGGGACTGGCAAGTGCCCATTGTCCGCAAAAGCCCATTCTCGTCTAGGAGGGAGGAAGGCACGAAGCAAACCAGGAGGCACCACGTGAGGAACCACCTCCTTCCTCCCACGTCCCTCTAGTCACTGCCACCCTAAGTCCTGGAAGCTCAGCTCTAACCCAGAGGTGGCCTCCCAGATTCTGAGACAGTAGGCTCAGTCCCCACGGAGCCCCAGAGCAGGGTCCCCAGACCCTTCACACACACACGTGACACGAGTACAGATACCAGAACTCTGACAGGGGCTTTGGAAACCTGAGGTCCCAGAGGGGAGGGTAGAGGAGGAGAGGGCCCTGAGCAGCCCCCAGACCAGGGCCTTGTCTGAAGCAGGCCACCCTCCACTCTGGACTCTCAGGACCCTGCCCAGAGACTACCCCTTTGGATGTCCCTTGAGGGTCCCCTGGAAAAGCCAGCCCATGCATCCTCCTAGTCACCCAGCCTGCAAGTTCCTGTGCTGGGCACTATGGATACAGAGAGGTCCCATGTTCTGGGCCCTCAGGAGCTCATGGCCCAGTGAGAGAAATGATAAACACGTTGACAATGGGATCTGGAGTGAAAGGGGCTGCAGTCGAGACAGGGCAGTGAAGCGGGGAGGGAGGTGTTGAGTGGGGCTCCCAGAGAATGTTAGGCTGCGCACTGAGTTTTCAAGGACCTCTAGGAAGAAACAGAGAGAGCAGGACCAGGGGTTCAAGGAAGCAACTGCAGGCTCTATGAAGCCCTAGGGAATGAGAGAACATGGAGAACCCAGGCACCTAGGTGGGACACAGGCTCAGCAGTCAGGTACCGGAATCTTGAGGAGCAAGGCACAGAATAACAAGTGTCATGTGAAGGACCCTGGGGACGCACCTGGAGTGAGCAGCCCTGGACCGAGAGGAAGAAAATGTCAGAAACCACGGCAGCGGGGCAAGGCAGAAGTAGAATAGATTGGAGGTGCCTCCATTTTCCCAAGGCTAGTTTCTGTGCCCCTACTATGTGCCTGGCCACTGTAGACGCTACAGTGATCTGTGTTGAGTGTACAGTTCCATTGAGGAGATAGAAATTTTAAAAATGTATATTCTATGCCAGGTAGTGATAGTGCAAAGAAAAAAAAAGCTAAGAGGGTGGAGAAAGATGTCAGGGAGGAGGCTGCCGTTGCAGATAGGGCAGTCAGGGAAGCCTCTCTGAAACAGGGTATTTGACTGAGTGAAACAAGGAAGGGGCCATCTGGTGGCACGTGGCTCTCTGGGGGACGAGCATTCCAGACAGAGGGAATGGGAACCACCAAGGCTTCCTGTGTGCAGCAGGAGCCAGGAGGCCAGCGTGGGAGGCGATGGGTCAGAGTCAGCTGGGGCCAGGCCTGTAGGGCTTGCAGCATCAAGCAGCAAACGCCCAACAAGGACCAGACATCCAAGGTATGAATGCAGAAGATGAAAACGGGGCTGTTGGCAAGTTCCCGTAAAGAAACTGGCACTTAGACTGGCTACTTCATGGGCTTCAACTGGCCCAGGAAAACCCAGAAAGAGAGCTTACATAAATGCCTGCCTGCTTCTGACACAACCAAAGGCTTCCCTTCAGAGGCTGCCCGGTGCGGACGGCAGAGGCTTCATTACAGCTGCAGCTGGTGATTAAGCAGCGGCGCCTCAATCCTCCCACGGCTGCATCAGCACGAGGGGCCCTGCTGGAACTCGCTGCAGGTGGGGCAGAGTCCTGCCAGGGAAATCTAGAGCTTGGCCAGCAAAACCCAGCTGCCAGACCCCAGGTCTTCATCCCCCTGACCAAGTCCTTAAGCATGGCCGCCCATCACCTGTCTTTCTCCAGCTTCACAGGTGGTCCACGCTGCTGCCCCCAGAGCAACCGGTCCCTGACACCACCTCACGCCATCACTTGCTACTTAAACCCCTCGATGACTTCATGAGATTGTCCCGGCAGTGTCCTGACCCCGTCTGCTGTCTCCCACCTCTTGCCTTTGCTCAGGCTGCCCCTCTGCCAGAGAATGCCCTCCCTCATGAAAGGAAACCAAGAACAGCAGCTAAGTTTTACTGAGTGCTTCACATGCCCTGCCCTCTACTAAATGTTTTGTTGCAACTCACTGAATCCTCACAGCAGCCCAAAGAGGTAGATATCCACAGGCTCTGTTTTACAGATGAGAAAGCCGAGGTATAGAGAAGCAAAACAACTTCCTCAGGGCACACAGCTAACAGAGGAAGTGAGTGGGTGTCACACTCAGGCCAGCTGAGCTTGGAAGCACGGTCTTACCCACTGCCTGTCTCTTGTTCTCCTAGCGAGTTCCTACTCATCTTTCAAACTCTGCTCAAAACTCACCTCCCTGAAGGGGTCTTCCTTGATCCCCCTTTCCTCCCATCTCTAGATCAAATTATTTGCTTCTCCCTAAGAGGTCTCTCAGTATTTGGGGCATGAGTCTATTTCACTCACTCACTCAATTCAGTGGTGGGTCAGTACGCAGTGCCGGACGCCGTGCCTGGCCCTGGGGAAAGCCTTGTAGAGACTTGATCCCCCTGCCTCAGGAACTCACTTCTGAGTGGGAGAGATGGACAGGTACAGCAGCTTCACAACCAGCAGGACGAGGGTGCAGAGGGGCCCACGGGTGGCAGGGCAAGGGAGAGAGAGGATGGTAGGTACAGAGTACTTGGACCAACCACCGTGTGGCCCCCAAACAGGGGGCGTTCCAGGGTGGAACAGGAGGAATCTAAAAAAGACATTAACAGAAAGGGGAAGCCAAAGAGACCACCAAGCATTGTGGGCGCCCAGACCATGAATTCACTCATTCAGCAATCATTTATCGAGGGCCTGACAAGCACTAACAAGTGGACAAGGACAAATCTTTGGTAGTTTCGTTTCTCACTGCAAATGAATTAATTGGCATCAGGGTTAAGCATCAGTATTTATGAGTTTGGTCAGCATGAATCATCACCTGGAGCTCAGCTACTCTGAACATTCTAAATCAGTCTTCTAAGCCCACAGACGGGGGACCAGACCACAGTGGTTACATTAACCCTGACCCCTCCATGGGGATCTGTCGGAGTGGCCGGGCAGCCATGCCTTCCTTGCCTCCCTATTTAAACTGTGCTTTTCCTACTGTGATGGCGTCTCTCTCACTAGACCATGTGCTCCTTATTCATCTCTGCATCCCCGGGACCTAGTAGTACCTACAAGGCATAGATCTCTAATAATAATAAATGATGGATGGATGTTCTTCTAGGCAGCAAAGCTCAGCACCAGGTGCTGGTGACCCAAGGGAGTGGCATCAGCACTGTTTCTGGTGATGGCAGCAGGCAAGACTCCTTGGGGAGCCTCTTAGAGGTCAGCAGGGAGTTATTTTATCTAGTAGCTAGGGAGAGGCTGAGTTTCAGACAGGCCTCACCACTCTGCTTACACATATACCCTTTCCTCCACCCCCCATGCCCTCTTGCCACCTTGATCCTGGCACCTATCAGGACCCACCTTAGCAAAACTTTGAGCTTAAACCATTATAGCTTCAGTTCCCCCCTCCCCCTCCAAGCCTCCTCACCTGCCCTCTTGACTGACCTCACTTCTCATACCGAGAGAAAACCCACTACAGGAGGGGAAAGTACAGGGTTTGAAGTCGCACCCATCTGAAATCCGGGCCTGCCACTTATCCATGTGGACAAGTCACTTAGCCTCTCTGAGCTTCAGTTTTCTGCCCTGTAAAAGGGCAGTAATAATAATGCTCACTTCTCCAGTCTGTACTGAGCAGATGATATGCTGGATGTGAAAGCGCCGGCTAAACCACCAGACATTACACCATTGTCGTTATTATGGTTGAAAGTTAGCAATCGGTCCAAGAAGGCACTGAATTAAACATCACAGGGGCTGGTTATAACCCCCCTCCCACTTCTCTCTGTAAAACAGGGTCAGTTCCAATGACATGCAGAAAGTGCTAATGGAGTCCTCATGCTACAAAAGTGTCCCCAAAATATAATAAAAATGTTTTTAAATGCATAGCTAAGCTCTAAGGGGAGCAAGGTAAATTCCCAAGTGTAGGGGAAAGAGGGAGTTTATAGGAGAGCAGAACGTGGGGTGCTGAAGCCAAGGTAGCCCGGGAACATCACACCTGGCTACAGCCACCACCCCCACCCCCAGAGCAGGCTGGGAGCCAGGGCAGACTTGGCCTTGGAAGTCGCCAGCTCCATGCAGGGGAGATTAGAATATGCTGCCCAGCAACCTAGAGATAAAGCAAGGTATTCTGGATGGAGAAAAATGTCTCCCACAATAAACAAAAAAACCAGGAGAGGGAGATAGGCAGTGACTGCTGAATGGACATGGGGTCTCCTTTTAGGGGTGATTAGATAGAAGTGATATTTGCACATCGTGAATATACTAAATGCCACTGAATTGCGCACTTTAAAATGATTTTATGGTATGTGAAATTCATACCAATTAAAAGAAAAAAGGCCGGTCGCAGTGGCTTATGCCATAATCCCAGCACTTTGGGAGGCCAAGGTGGGCAGATCATGAGGTCAGGAGTTCGAGACCAGCCTGGCCAACATAGTGAAACCCTGTGCCTACTAAAAATACAAAAATTAGCTGGGCGTGGTGGCGGGCACCTGTAGTCCCAGCTACTTGGGAGGCTGAGGCAGAAGTTGCAGTGAGCCAAAATCGCACCGTTGCACTCCAGCCTGGGCAACGGAAGGAAGGAAGGAAGGGAGGGGAAGGAAGAGAGGGGAAG
>CAUYLG010028289.1:0-40413 GCA_963573385.1 Cacajao melanocephalus | reverse complement strand
ACACCATGGAATACTATGCAGCCATAAAAAATGATGAGTTTGTGTCCTTTGTAGGGACATGGATGAATCTGGAAACCATCATTCTCAGCAAACTGACACAAGAACAGAAAATCAAACACCGCATGTTCTCACTCATAGGTGGGTAATGAACAATGAGAACATATGGACAACAGAAGGGGAGCATCACACACTGGGGTCTGTGAGGGGGAACTAGGGGAGGGACAGTGGGGGGGGGGTAGGGAACTGGGGAGGGATAACATGGGGAGAAATGCCAGATATAGGTGATGGGGAGGAAGGCAGCAAACCACATGGCCATGTATGTACCTATGCAACAATCTTGCATGTTCTTCACATGTACTCCAAAACCTAAAATGCAATAAAATATATATTTAAAAAATAAAATGAATAGAAACCGAGAGATTCATGCTGACAAAACTACAGGCAAAGTCACGCCACAGGAAGAGACTAGGATGTCTCTGTTAGACAATGGACACATGGGACACTGGGCAGTGTCCACTGATTTAAGGACAGTGCTGTTCAAAGCATGGTCTTCCAGACTGCTAGCATTAGCACCACCTTAGACATTGTCAGACAAGTAATTCTTGACCCTCACACCAGACTACTAAATCAAAATCTCTAGTGCTAGGCAGGAATTTGTAGTTTAACAAGTCTTCCAGCTGATTACTATGCAAGGTTAAAGTTTGAGAAGGCTTCTGTAGAGTACTAGCTCCCAAATTTGAACCTGCATTGGAATCACCTGCAAATCTTTTTCATCCACACATTGCTGTGCCCCACCCCAGAGTTTCTCTTTCAGTACACCTATCCTGGAGCCCTAGCCTTTGCATTTCTGACAACTTACCAATGATGCTGACATTAACAGACCTAGGGATTCTACTCTAGAACAATGACACTCAAAGTTTTGTCATGAGACTTACAATTTTAAAATTTGCTGAAGATCTAAAGAATTTTTCTATATGCGTTATATTTATAAATACTTAATACATTAGAAATTGAGAACAAATTTTTAAAAATTTGTACATATTTTTATTTAAAATAGCAATAAACTCATTACATGCTAGCAATATTTTTTTGAAAAAACTATTTTCTAAAACAAATTTAGTGGGAAGAATGATATTGTTTTATATTTTTGCAATATCTTTTCAATGGCTGGCTTTGAGGACAGCTAGATTCTTTTAGCTATTGCAGCATTCAGTCTGTTGCAATAACAAACATCATGCAGTTTCTAGAAAACTCCACTGTACACTTCTGATAAAATAAGTGTGAAAGAGCCAAATAATGTACTAGTGTTATTATGAAATTCATCATGACATGACATTGTAAGCCCCTAATGGGGTTATTGGGACCCACAGTGTTTCCTGAACAACATTCTGAAAGCTGCTGTTTAGAACACCCTATTTTTTTATGTTACTCATTCTTGAATTGAATTCCAGAGAGAAGCACCTGTTGGAGATTTAGATACAAGATATCAGAAAGAGCAGGCATCTGGCCTGTTCTGTTTTCTGGTAACAGGAGGTATAGCTCTGCTTCCCACCACAATTCATACAATTACAGTTTGTTCAAGCATAATACAAAGGTTCAGATACTGGTCAGCCAAAAAATACATATTATTACTATGTTGAATTTTCACCAGAATTCATTCTGACAATCATCTACAAGTAGCATTGTAAGGTTGCATGCAGAAGAACAATCACTTACCTAAAAGGAAACAATAGGAAAAAGAAACGACAAATAGCAAGAGAGGAATACTGTGATTTCTGATGTGACATAGTACTGAAGATATTCAAAACCAGTCTATTGAAAATGTCTAGTATTTTCAGAATAGCTGGTGCACAAAGAAATGTGCCAAGACTCCAAATGCAAATGTAAGCTATTAGACCCTTCCTTAAGGATAAAAAAGAGTTATCCTACAAAATATAAAAATATAAATTGTATTTCCTAATCAAGATAAGCAAATTCATTGTTCACAAGCTATCCACTTAATTGTCTATTTATAATTACTCTTTCATTTTTCTTCTTTGAGAATCATCCAGAGAAATATTTCATATGCATTTGTATCTTAGCCTATATTTTAAACTAGTTTAGAGTCTTTTTTTTTAAATGGTTCATTGGACATATTATATGAGCTACTTTGTTTTCCTAATAACTATTTCTTTTCTGATATGGCAGGGTGCTTAATGATGTTTATCCACCTCACTGTTCTGTATTTAGAAGCTATCGTCAGTCACAACTGACAAAGTATGTGCAATTTAATAGCATCTTAAATACTGGTGATGCTGTTCTAATGGGGTTGTTGCTATTATTCTGAGCATCAGGCAAGTGGGGTAGAAAGTTGTTCACAAGAGCCACAAGATTGAATGATTCTCCTTCAGGTGTGTGGAGGTCAGCCTCAAGAAGAATGCAAACTATTAGAAAGCTTAACTTACAAGCTCTGTAAATACAAAGCTAAAGAAATTGACTTACAAATTGACTCCTTCAAACAGCAGTTTTATGAGCTGGCAACACTGTGCAAAAGAGTAGGAAGAAAAAGAAAAGACTGTCTTTGGAAAAAAAAATAATGTGGCATTTTACCAGGGTAAGAATATCTGATAACCAACTTGTTTCACACCAAATACAAAAAAAAGAAAAAGAGAGAGAGAATTATATGTTGAGTGGCATATTCTTTTTTGTTATTTGTGTAGACATTAAATGGTAAATAATGTCATCTTTATATGCAAAAACCTAATTAAAGTATATTTAAAACAGTATTAGAAATTGGAACATGCTATGATAATATGATGGTAAAATATTGAGATAGGTCATAGATTCTCTAATCTTCTCACTTGAAATAACTGAAAGAGCTGGGGGTTCAAGATTGCCAACTCAGTATAGTGAACATTTCTCAAAAGTTCGAGTGCCTTAAACTCTCTTTATTTTGACATTTGAGACTTGAGGGTGGTTTCAAAGTCCTTTGACATTAAAAGTGGAAAACCCTCCACCTCTCTTCTATGGCAGACTTCCAGTCACTCGAATCTTCTTTCCTACATTAGAGACCAAATTAGAACATATTATGGGAAAAGATCCATTTGCCTATGAGTTTTCTGCTTTTCATTCTCAAGAGTCTGAAAGATAAATAAATAAAAGATAAATGGGAGCCAACCTGCTGACCTGTATGAATAAGTCTATTATGCTCTGTCCCCAAGGAAGAGTCTCTTAGAACTATTTTACTGATTCATTTTGGTAGCACAGGTTTATTTGAATTGGCCACATTATAAACTGACTAATGACTAATAGCCATGTTTGCTATTCTCTAGCACTTAATTTTTTAAAACACAGTTTAAAAGAAGATGATAAGAGTCTGCAGTGGTTTTTTTCCAGAACATAGATATAAAGCAATTTCCTCCTCATCACTATGTATGTTTCTGGAAATCAAAATACTACTTACTTCAATGTCAGCCTCAACTTCAGGTGCCGTTTGAAGTAATTTTCCTATTAGTCAAGTGTCATAGCATCTTTGCCCAAAGCGGATACAAATCCTTATAACTCAGTCACTCTTGATGAATCCAGTGCCCTAAACAGTTCCTACATTCAAGTGAATTCGAATTAATAAATTAATGTGTGAACTGCCTCCATCAAGTAAAGAGGGTTTTCAGCAGATGCATGTACCATGCTTGTTACAAAAAAAAAAAAAAAAAAATCAATTTAACGATAGGTCTTTCACTGAAAGGGGAAAAAATCTAAGTAGAACTCTAAAATATTCATAAGTATTAAAATCCATTCTGTTGAAATGAGAAAAGAATTATAGCCTAGATAGATCTAGTACAAAACTACTTTTAAAGGTCAGTTATCTCCTGTTTTGCCCTGATCAGTGACATGTACTTAATCAAAGTAGAAGGACCATGGGATGGGACACTCATAACTAATAGACTAAACATGTTCATCATTTTGTGACAACTAAATATTTTACAACTGAACCCAGAAGTCATGAGCACGAAGAATTCCAAGCAATTATATTTTTGTCTAAAATAAAATCTTACAGAAAAACCACAGACAGAAGAGTGCCTCAGACTTTTCCACTCCTGAATTAACAATTGTGTCTATTACTTTATGGGGAGAAACTTACAAATAGCTTCAGAACCTCTGCTTGCCTGATCTCTGGCATGCCAGCAAGCTGAGTGCCAAATACTTCTAAAAGGAAAACAACAAATATTCAGCAAAAACAAAAAACACCTAAGACTTATTAAAGAGGTATTTTTCCTGTCTTACTTTATTTTTTCCCCCAACTTTCAATAAGCCTTGGGTTTGTAAAGCCTGGCAAAAATGAACATGTCAGCTTTCATTGCAAATCACTGCCCAGCTAAAATGGGATTTTGAAAAGATGTGCCATCTGCTTCATTAATAATAACATCAAATTCTTTTTTCTTGGTTTGTTTTATAGACACATCCTTCTCTGTTCCACAAATCATTTCTTTATGTGACTGTGGATCTTAAAAAAAAAAAGAGAGAGAGAGAGAGACAGAGAGAGAGAGAGAAACAGGAAGACCGAATTTTCTCCTCCATCACTGTGAATTACATAAATATAAGATAGATAACATATATAGCTTTCTGCCTTAAATACCAAGAAATCTTTTGAAATAAAAAAGAAAACAAAGAAAACAGGAAAAGGAAAAAGTGGGGAAGAAAGAAGAAAGGAAGAAAGGAAGAAAGGAAGGAGGTGAGGAAGGAGAGGAATCTAAACCTACAAAAGAAGTACTAGAAGATATCAAATAATTGACTTAATTCTCAAAAAAATTAATGTTAATTCAATCTGTTAGTTTATTTACAAACCACTTTTATTACTCATAATGCATGATTCAGATGCCAGAATAATAGTAAAGCTCAATGCTTTATGATTTTGCATAATCTGCTATCATGAAAAGTTGATGCACTGCAGCACTTTCAAGGCACAGATGGGATTAACTTTAGTATAAATTTAATAATAATTAGCTTATCTTATGATATGTGACTTATCTATAGTTATTGTGAATTGCTTTTGTTCTCTCATCAGCATCTGTCTGCTGTTTGCATGACCCGAATAATATACGGCATTTGTATTTCACAAGTACAACCATCAGACTGTCAATTTTGCCTCTAGGTAGACATACATAGTTTGAAGCAATTGTTCTTTGCAATTTCCATACCAACCTATGATTGATGGAATGCCAAAGTTATAAAATGCTGTCAGTAAAACAAAAACTTCGTCTAGGTGTTTTGTGATTTTTATGATCTTAGATTTCAAGGGCAAAGCAATACCTTTGCAGTCAGCCTTCATCACAGTTCCAGCAAAAAGCGTGGAAGTTTCTATGGGAAGATAGCAGCTCCTTTCTTCTCAGTGCACGAACCATGGAGCAGCAGCTTTCCATCCCTGGCTAAAAATTCAGAATCTTGGGCTGAGCCCAGAGCTGCTATATGAAAATCAGCTTTTTAGCAATTGCCAAGGAATCTAAATGTGCTTAAAGCTTGAGAGACTTGCTATAGAGCTTGCCCCAAGTGCGCAATATATTCTAGCAGTTAAAAGCCCTTCAGGTGGACTGTAAGAACAGCCCCTACCAACTTGAATCCTAGGTTGTTTTACTATGCTACTTGTATTGATGGATTAGCCTTTCAGATATATTGCAATAGCAAAAATAA
This sequence comes from Cacajao melanocephalus, assembly GCA_963573385.1. Classification (NCBI taxonomy): domain Eukaryota; kingdom Metazoa; phylum Chordata; class Mammalia; order Primates; family Pitheciidae; genus Cacajao; species Cacajao melanocephalus. The sequence goes on along the minus strand of CAUYLG010028289.1, from coordinate 34,746 downwards.
CATTTATATTTTGCAATTCTTAGAACTACTCTTCTGATTAATCCCCCAGTCTGATTTTATTTTATCTTTTTCTTTTAAGGTCCCAAGTCACTTGACTTTGTGTTTCCAATATTGATTCATTTGGTCATCTTTCAGGGCTGGTTGCTATGTGACTAAAACAGTTTGTTTAATTAATTAATGTATTTTAGCTTTTGAAATTCATTTAAAATTTTCTTTATCTTTATTGAAGTATAGATGACAAATAAAAATTATTTATATTTAAGATGTAATATATGTTATACAATGTAATATTTTCATATATCTATATATCCTGATGTGATTATACCAAACTAATTAACATATCCAATATATCAAATAGTTACCACTTTCGTGTATATGGTGAGCACATTTAAGATCTATTCTCTTAGTACATTTCAAGTATATAATAAATTATTATTAATTGTAGTTACCATGCTGTACCTTAGATTTCTAAAGCTTACTTATATTTGAAGTTTTGTGCCCTTTGACTCATTTCCCTGGCAACCACCATTTTATCCTCTATGTGTTAGATTTCCTTAGAATCCACATATAAGTGCTATCATGTGATAGAAAAAATCTTACAATCTGTATGGAACCACAAAAGACCCCAAATAGCCAAAGCAATCTTGAGAAAGAAAACCAAGCTGAAGGCATCACAGTACCTGATTTCAAAGTATGTCCTTAAGCAATAGCAATCCAATCAGTCTGGCAATGGCATAAAAACAGACACAAAGACCAGTGGAACAGAAGAGAGAGCCCAGATGTAAACCCATGCATATACAGTCAAGACAAAGGAGCCAAAAATACAAAGTGGGAAAAGGATAGTCTTCAGTAAATGGTGTTGGTAAAACTGGACATCCACAAGCAAAAACAAAACTGTATCCTTATACCATAAACAAAAATAAACTCAAAATGGATTAAAAATTTAAAACATAAGACATGAAACCATAAAAATCCTGGAAGAAAACTCAGGGGAAATGTTATTTGATATTGGTCTTGGCAATGCCTTTATGAATATGACTCTGAAAGCACAGGAAACAAAATCAAAAATAAACAAATGGAACTACATCAAACTAAAAAGTTTCCACACAGCAATGAAAACAATCAACAAAATGAAAAAAATAAACATACAGAATGGGAGAAAATATTTGCAAACCATACATCTGATAGCAGCTAATATCCAAAATGTAAAAGAAACTCATACAATCCAGTATTAAATTTTTAAAAAATCAACCCAATAAAAATTAGGCAAAGAACCTGAATGGATCTTTTTCCAAAAAAGATAAACAAACAGCCAAGAAGTATGTGAAAAAGTGCTCATGATCACTAAGCATCAGGGAAATGCAAATTAAAAATCACAATGAGACATCACCACACACTTGCTAGGATGGCAACTATCAAAAATCTAATGATTTAATAAGTGTTAGAGAGGATATAGAGGAAAGAGAACTCATGTATACTATTAGTTGGATTGTAAATTAGAATAGCCATTATGGAAAATAGCATGAAGGCTCCTCAAGAGACTAAAAATAGAATTCCCATGTAATACAGCAATTGTACTTCTGGATATATAGGCAGAGGAACTGAAATCAGTATCTGGAGTGAGATATCTGAACTCTCGTGCTACTTGCAGCATTATTCACAATTGCCAAGATATGGAAACAACCTAAGTGACCACGGATAAATGGGTAAAGAAAACATGTCATATATAATACATACAATGGGATATTTCATAAAACCCCTAACAACAACAAAAAATCCGACTATCTGCAATAGCATTGATGAACCTAGATGACATTAAGATGGGCCAGATCCAGCCTAATTTTGATTTTAGAATTCTCTGATGTAATTCATAAATTTAAAAAAAAAAAAGAAAAGCTTCACACACAGTAAATCTTATGGGCCAGCATATGTGGATCAAAGTACTTTGGGGTACCTCAAAGTTATTTGAGCTTATTATTATTTAATTATGCATGCATTTACACAAGGAGTCTGTAAACGTTTTCTATAAAAGGCCAGATAGCAAATATTCTGAGTTTCATGGGCCAAGAGGCAAAATCACTTGGTTTGTATTTAAATTTAACGTTTTATTGCCAGGTATGATATCACATCTATAGTCCCAGCTATTTGGAAGGCTGAGGCACGAGGATCGCCTAAGCCCAGGAGTCCAAATCAGCTGGGGCAATATAGTGAGAGGCCATCTCTAAATTTTTAAAAAGAAAAATAAATTTAATGTCTTCTATCCTCAAACTATAAAAATCTTTCTTGGCTCTTGGCAGTACAAAACAAGCAGTAGACAGGATTTGGCCCATAGGCTTCAGTTCACTGATCCTTGATTTAAGTCAACAATCTAAACTGTACTTAAAGAATAAGGATCTGAGAGCTAAAAGATGCCATTGAGGCAGAGGATCCAGGAGCTACCATTGTAATTTTTCTATGGAGACAGCAATATAGTTGTCACTGTGGCCCCTAAACCAGTCAAAGCTTTTGGTCTGGTGTGGCCAAATCTTCAACATGATTCTGAAAAAAAAGGTTAAGGATAACATGTACTTAGTTATTGTATTTCATTATATTAGAAATAAGTGGATCATCTCCTTGAAACTCAAAGTTTTCACCAAACCGAAGAAAATAATTTCTCTAAAATACAGAGCAAACTTAGTAGACTCTGCACTGTGAAGTGACAAAGATGGTTATTTTACAAACCACTTCAAATATGTATAGAAAAAATAAAGATTATTAAAATTTTGTATAATATTATAGCTGAGAAACTTACTTTGAATTTTTTTTCCAAGAGATATTCTGCAACTTAATGGCAAGCTTTAAATAGGCTATGTTCAAGGTCAGAGGAAATGTTTTACAGCTGTCCTCTGACTGTAGAAGTTAGTTTTAGGGGCTACTGAAAACTTTTTTTTCTCTCATATCCTTGGCAAACATTGCTAACAATGTGTAGCACAGCACAGTCTTCCTGACCCTGAACAGACTTCAAATCAATTGATCTGGCATTCAGGAGGAAACCTATGGCCTTCGTTGGGCTGTGTGCACATTTTGCCAAAGCCCAGGGCTTAGTGCTGTAAAGCAAAGACAATGCCACTGGACATGTAGGAATGTGGATTTGACTGCAATATCAATGCTCCTGTCCTCTGAATCAGTGACCTAAGATACTAAAGGAGTCTAATGTAACACTGTATATCTCAATAATCCAGTGAAGAGTGACCCAGCTTTCTCAGGAAGTCCTGCCTTGCCCTCTGAGGATCAAGTGATATCCAGCTATCAGTATATACTACTTCTAGGATGCTCACTGGGCAATAGGGTATCTCCTATTCAGCAATAAATAGGGTCTGTTCTAAAAGCACAGCACTATCTACAGAAGCCTATTTTTTGCAAAGACTCTTTAGGTTCTGTTAAGGTGTTTATTGCCTAAAATCATCCTTAGGGGAGACCACTAGCACATTTCTTCTCATTTATTAAAAAAATTACTGATCCCAAGATATATAGATTTGATGTTAGAGAGCTGGGCTCTTTTTTTCTACATGTCTGAATCCATAAGCCCATTAGTGGAAACCTTACCCTCCATAGTGAAAGGAAATAGGAAGAAAATGAATGAAAAAAAGTTTGAGTTTTGTTAAAATATCCCAGTGCTTTCCAAGGGGAGGTGACAACAAAGATGTCTGTGTTCGCTGTCATTTCCGTGAGCAGAACATTAATTTTTCTACTAGTCAAGATACCATTTATTCTGTTTAGCTCAATTTACAGGCACAGGACCAAAATTTGTATAGGAAACACATAAAAGCCAATTTTGCCTTTGCTTCAGAACCTATTCCTCCCCTGGAACAGTTTGTGTGTCCTACTCACTATGCATGGTTACTTACCTCCGCCATGCTCACCCAGTTCCAGCTCTGTGCTTTGGTTGCTGCTTCTTGTCTAGGTTCCTGGATATTGTAATCTGGTTTTACATTGACTATTCTGGCTTCAACTATTATCCTTCAGGAAATTTTTCCTTATGTTCTCTCTGTACTTCAAAGTACCAGTGTCCCAAATCCTAAGCTAAAAATAACCACGTGAACCTCATTTATTTAACTAAATAGAGAATAAGAGACAAAAAAAAATGTAAACCCAGTAGAGACTTTTGACAAAGTCCATGAACTTCAACATAATATTCAAGAAACCCAGAAGGTTTCTAACACTTCATTTCTAACAGAAATGAAGAGCATTTCAGGTTTTCTTTGCTACTGTTAGATCTGGGTAGTTTTTATACCCAAATGGGTGGTTTATTTCACAACTCCATTGCCATGTTTGTTTGTTTGTTTTTGGGGGATGCCAAAATCTAAGCAGGAATTATGGCTAATTTCTGGTCTCTTTTCTGATCTGAACAAACACCCAGGTGGAAGGTCACAAAACCCTGTCTAAACTCATTCAGTGAAAGAAGTTCATTGAAGGTAGCCAGTCACCAACAGAGAAAGCCAAGGATTCTGCCACTAACAGGAAGTAGACAGAGAAAGTGATGTGTCAATTGATCAGTGATGACCATGACTCAAAGGACAGGCTGAGAAAGCCAGAGAAGTGAAGCAAAATTCTTCAATTACCTTTTTGCTTTCCCTAAAACAAAGGAAATATTACTAAAAATATATATTATATAAAAGAAAACAGAAGCTGAACAGCTTTTCTTTTTAATTATATCTCTTCCATCATATCTTCTATTATTTGATAGTAAGAATATCATCACCAGCTATCTGAACCACTGGTAATATATAACATATACATTTATAATATTTTCTGGGTCACTCCCAGATTTTAAAAAGTATTCACTTTGGGTGGAGTCCTCATACAGTTTCTACTTTTGTCACCATTTGTGAACCTAACATTCACAGGGTCATCTGGAAATTCTAATAGGCTTATTAGAAAGCATTCTGCCAGTTAAGGTTGTTAATATATTAAATTTGACAAATATTTATGAAGCATTCACTATGTCCCAAATATGATTCTAGATATTTGGTATGCGCAAATGAAGAAAACAAATAAAAATCCTTGCCTGCATACAGCATACATTTTAGTTGGGGGGAGGGAGAGTAGAGAGCAACAGAAATAAACTATAATTATAAAACAATAAATAATACCTGTAAGAGAAAAACAGACCAGAGTCAGGGAGAAAAGGAGTGCAAATAATGGGAAAGAATGCTGAAAGACTATCTGTTATAGATAGCAGGAACCCATCTCTCTTTCCTTTTAACCCACAGCACCTGGCAGCTCTTACTTGTAGCCACCTTGTATTCTTTTTCTATCAAAATTTTTATTGAAATAATTTAGGATAGTAGTTAAGCACCTGAATTTGGAGTCTGACCTAAGATCTAATCCTTGGCTCACTATTTATTATCTATGAACTTTGAGCAAGTTATTTAACATCTCTAAACTATTTTCTATCCATTTTTCATAGTTTTGTGAAGAGTAAAGGAATTTTTTAAAATGGCACCTAAAACAATGCCTAGGTATATTAAAAACTAAATAAATGGTAGATAGTATTGCCTTCTGCATACAAGAAAATTATTTTATTATAAGCATTTACCTGGTTTTTCATTCTGTAGTGGATCTGCAGAGTTACTGAGAATATGGCTATATCTACTCCAGCAATATCTAGCAGTAGGAATCCTGAATTAACAAAAGATAGAAGACTTTTGCATTCTAGTTCCATATCTGGGCTTCAGATATCTTAAATGGTAAAATGAGAACTTTCTAATAAATAGTTAACAAATTGATAAAATGAATTAAGGTATTAAAACTCGGTAGTGCAAGGTATATGATCAATAAGTGTCTCCTGAATTGAGTCAGGAAAGATTGTAACTATAATGGATTTGACTGGAGAGTATTTTCCTGATAAATAGCTGGTTTGTTCTCTGTAGAGAAAAGAGGATTAGACATTGATAGTCTCCCCATCCTCTCTGGGATGACAGTGATTCTTTAAAGTAGTCTCTAAGATAAGACTTTATAAAAGGGACTGCTTTGCTGCAGCATGTGGATAAAAAGTTTCCCTATAACTTTCAACAAAAGGAAAAGGAGTATGATGAATGGTCCTAGCCAAAACTCCTTTTCCCTAAACCAAGGTTAGGTGCCAGGATACCATAGGGAGCTTACCTGCCTAGTGAGGTTTTCAAAATAAAGGATTTAAATAAATACTAGGTTTGACTTTTTTTTTTGGTCCCCAAAAGAGAGCTTTTTTTTAATTGTACTTCAGGTTCTGGGGTACATGTGCAGATCATGTAGGATTGTCGAATAGGTACACACACGGCAATGTGGTTTGCTGCCTCTATCCCCCATTTTGCTTTTTATATTTTTAAATAAAGTAGAATTTTGTGAATAATGAAATATTACTTCTTGGGTAGTTGTTGTCTCTTTCACTTCTCCTATTCAGCTGGTCCAGTATTTTTTTTCTCCCTTAAGCCCAGATGCTGCCTTGAGACTTGGTGAGTCTATAAACATCTCCAGATGGACGTCAGGTCCTTACAGTTGCAATTGCTATAACTGGCTCAATGCAGCTGAGGAGTTTATCAGAAAATAAAGATATGCTATGGAAGTTAATAACAGTCTGTCACTTTCACAGTAAAGTCACAGCTGTGTAATGTACTCAATAATGGACTAAAACTTAGAGGATATGTAGCTTCATTGTCATGTAATTGAAAGGAACCAACATAGACAGGATGAGGAAAAAAAAATCCTTTCCAAGCAAAGCATGTGACAACGAGTGTTGGAAAACAATCACATAGGACATATCATCATTTTAAAATTAGATTTCTTTTCCAGGAGTGAAACTGCAGTTTTGATTATATTTTTAGAATATCAGGGTTTTCAGTGAAGGTACATCGGTATGTGTCATAAATATTTTAAACTGATGACCCACCTGGGGGTCTTTAATTCTTTGTTTTTAACATGCCTTCTAAAAAGTCTCTTCCACATTCATGGAGGATTATACTTCTTTGACCCCTTTGAAGTTAGGCATGGCTAGGGACATGCCTGGTTAATGAAATATATGTGAAAGTAACGTAGATCACTTCTGAGAAGTTTAAAACCAGCACGAGATTGTCATGTTCCCCTCACCTGATGAAGACAATCTTGAAGTCATAGCTGAGATGGAAACTTTGTTATCCTCAGTCTCTGCACATTAGCAATGAGCAGAGCTCCATCAATAGACATACAGCACAAGTGAGAAATGCTTTTTGTGTGTTTCAGCACTGAGATTTTGGTGTTGATTGTATCCACAGCATTATGTAATGAATTCTGATAGGCACTGAGGTGCAATCCTTAATTTTAAAAGACACATTTTAAAATACAAGGAGCTGTGATAGTTTGAGAATCAAACATTTTAAAGTAGAAAGCTTCAGTAAAAGATTGGAATAGCACAAATCAAAACACATCTCCATAGTTCACAACTCTGAATACTTTTGAAGCAGAACATGCAATTAGATAAAGAATCCACTTCCATAAATGGCAGGGCATAAAGATCATCCCTCCACTCCACTCTCTGACAGTGTTTCATTCAAACAGATGGTCTCAACTATACCAATTCTATTTAATTCTTTAGAAAATCCTTTGCAAAGGACAGAGCCTAACAAGAACCACTTAAGTGAATAGATAATCAATCGTTTCCATTGTGGCTGCACTTGGGAAAGAGACAAAAACAGTAGGCTTGTATGTATTTCCAGGTTCCTTGAGGTAACGCCATGGCTGGTGGTGAAATGCATAAAGTAAAGAGTGGCAACTCCTTGAATCTTTCTGTATGTTGATTTTACATCAATTAAATGTTTTGTAAAAGGCAAGGAGACAAAGAAAAGGTCTTGGATAAAGAAAAAAATATTTTAAGGAAGATATTTAAATAACAGTATCAGACTTAGGTGGGCAAAGTTATTGCTAAAACTTTCTTAGCTATGAGTGATCTTAGAAATCACCTAGCCCAAACCTCCATATATTTGATTTGGTGATCTAGACTTAGGATGTCGAGAAAAGGGTAAATCCTCAAATGTCATATTTATACACAATTTCTTCCAGTGATGGTTAAATAATAAGTATGCATTAGACCCAGAAAAGTCTTTTTATGAAGTTTGTAATTTCTTGACATGATTTGGCCTGTGCTCTGCAAATACAGAAGATCAAATTGTAAACTTCTCCAGCCATCTTCAGTCAAAAGGCGGCAATCAAAATTTTAAAGGCCGATCTGCTACAGCATGCTGTTGTAAAATTAACAGTGACAGCCTTAATGAATCCTTTTATCTGATGATTAAAAAGATCCTATGAAATAAACTGCAAGCATAATTTTAAAATGGATTTTTAGGTCAGGCATACCTGTAATCCTAGCACTTTGAGAGACAGAGGCGAGCAGATCACCTGAGGTCAGGAGTTTGGGACCAGCCTGGCCAACATGGTGAAAACTCATCTCTACTAAAACCACAAAAATTAGCCAGGCATGGTGGCGCATGCCGGTAGTCCCAGCTACTCGGGGGTCTGAGGCAGGAGAATCACTTGAACCTGGGAGGCAAAGATTGCAGTGAGCAGAGATTGTGCCATTGCACTCCAGCCTGGGTAACAAGAGTGAAACTTCTCAAATAAATAAATAAAAGCATTTTAAGCCCTGGAGAAATGAAGGTTAGGCAAATGATCTGAGTCTTTAAAACTTCTTTTCAGCCGGGCGCTGTGGTTTATGCCTGTAATCCCAGCATTTTGGAAGGTCAAGGTGGGCAGGTCACCTGAGGTCGTGAATTCAAGACCAGCCTGACAAACATGGAGAAACCCTGTCTCTACTAAAAATACAAAATTAGGTGGGCATGGTGGCACAAGCCTGTAATCCCAGCTACTTGGGAGGCTGAAGAATCGCTTGAACCTCGGAGGTGGTTGCTGTGAGCCGATATTGTGCCATTGCACTCCAGCCTGGGCAACAAGAGCAAAACTCTGTCTCAAAAAAGCAAACAAACAAACAAAAAACTTCTTTTCATTAAATAATAGCTTACATTTGTATAGGAATTTTAACTTTTCCAAAGCACTTTCGTAACTTCCACCTGATTGTATTCTTACACCATCTCTGTAAAGTAGCCATAGAGGGAATAACAATTCCCATTTGCCATTGAGAAAACTGCTGCCATTAAAGGTTATTAAAAAAACTTGTTCAAGGCCAAGCAAATCAGTAGGGGAACTAACACTGAAAAACCACATTTGTAACTCCAACCCCAGTCAGACAACCAATTCCAGTGGGTAATAAAATCTCTTGCTCAGGGAAAATCATTCTCATAAACAAGATTGTATTATCTTTAGGGAGACACCACTCGAAGTAAGAAAAAAGAAATTTCAAGATGGTTTAGACACAAGTAATAAAAAATAACGCATGTTTGAGAAATACATCTTAAGAACATAATACCCTAAAACTGAGCTATTGGGAAACATTAGCTCTGTGGACAAAATACCAAGCAAGGGTTCTCTAACATTAACTGTGAAGAAACAACATACAGCTTTTTCTATTTAAAACGTAAGACAGGACAGTAAGGTAAATTACGTCAGAAGTGAGGGTCATGTTGGATTTCTAAGAACATCCTAGGACAAGAATTCCAGATACTTTTATTATCAGATGGTTTATTCCAATCATTCTTGAGAGATTTTTAAAGGTTAGGTACTGCCAATTTGGGTATGATAGACCCCAAAGTCAAAAATATGCTTTCAATAACTAAACTATGATGGCTCACCTTCACCATCTCCAATGGAGGTTTTCATCTAAATGGAATAGACAACGTTCATATGCTTCACATGTTTGTTAACTATTGCAGCAGAAGTACTTTATATGAAGGGAATTTTTTAAGATACTGACACCTTATTCAAAAAACCAAGTGCAATATGAAAGCAAAGAAAGCTCATATGACTTTTTCAACTGTAGGCACCATCACCTTAACTAATCACCAACAAGAGCCAGTCAATTCAGTCATTACCATATATAATCCACTTATATAAGGATATATTATGTGAGAAACATTCTGAAGATGGCAATAGGATATGTTGGAAACAACTAATCTACCTTTTGGAATAAGAATTATGGGGCAATTTACTATATATGTGTTTATATAAATGAACTTTAAAAACTAGGTTTTAAATAAGTTTCTAGTTCTTGACCAAAAAGCATGTACATATCCTTGATTACATGCCTAACATAATGAATTTGGTCAATATAAGACATGTCTGTACTTCATAACTGAGATCTTAAGTGTTGATGATTCGCTGAGTTCCAGAGAAAGATTGAAATATGGTTGAGTGATTAGCTAAAGCCAGTAATGACTGAGATGATGTGGCTCTCTAGTCCATCTAAACTTAGCATTCTTCATCTTCTACATCTATAGCAGGATTAAATTAAATTTAGTTAGAAGATGTTCCTACTTGTTTCTATTGTAAGATGCTGCCAATAAGATTCACCTCCACTAATTTGGTCAATAGTGGTTTTATGGGAGATGGAGAGACACTGCCATATCACATTCACATAGTATGAGATGTCTCCTAATATCAGAACTGCTGAAAGGTATCTAATGCACTTCTAGACTTGAGAACTACAGTCTTTCCTACTTAGAACTGAGTTGAAAATAAATCATTTATTCTATTGTACTCCATCACATCCTAAATTAACATACACACCTCTGTCCCAATACAGGAGCACAGTACATGGCAGATAAACCATTCTATATGGAACATTGTGATCACTACACAGGGATGGGTGGATCCCATGCAGAAATATTGCAATAGCTGAACAAAATCCACTCTTCCTGCTGTTTCTACTTTTAAAACCTCTTCTGCTATTTTTTTCATATGTCTTCTTCCCTTGTAGGCCAAGTTTTAGCTAGAAAGGGCTTATCAAAAGGATAACAGAAATAAAAGGATACACTGCCATTTTTATCAGTAATTGACAATCAACTGAATGTAATGACTTTACTTACCTTGCAGGATTGATGTGAAGATTAAATGCAGTAATATAGCACATGAGCATTTAGCATTGAGTCACCTATTTAATAAGCAACTAATAAGTTGTAGCAGTTGTTTGTCTCATGCACCACAGTTCCTTTAAAATTTCCTGTGAACGTTATTTACATTTCCCTAGGGAGTCTAACATTTGCACAAGAATTCTGTATCACAAAAGTCCCAAAGAGCTGGTCTGGCAATGGCAGAGCCCTCCTTGGACAGTGAGGGAGAAGTAGAACGTGAACTAGCAATACCAGAAATCTTTGCTGTGAATAAATGAAGAAAAGGACAAGGCTACTCACGCACTCATACATTTTGTCTGTTCTATCCTTCTGATAGCTGGTCTTAGGGAGGCCATGGTGATTGTGATAAACAAGACAACTCAGTCAGTATTTCTTATAGCTCAGCTTCCAGGCTGTAATAATTACTAAATATGGTGAGTTAATAGTATGAAACATTACTTAGTATCTGCTTGCGTATGGTGGTGGAAGGTAAAGGGCTATCAAGGAAAGCTGTTCTGAGTAAGATTTATGTTGAGATTCAAGACAGAGTTGGAACTGGATGGTGAGGTGAAAAATGTTCTAGACAGAGGAAACACCATGTGTAATGATCTTAAAATTCAAATGACCTTTTGTAAAACCAATCCCCAGTGTGAATGAGACATGGTAAGAGAAAAGATGGTGGAACCAGGCAAGCTGGTAAGGGCCACAGAGGCCATAATACACAGGAATTAACTACTTCTGGAAGCAAGAAATCTATGACACATATCAGGCCGCATGGGCTAAGGAACCCCTTCATCAGAAACTGTTTTGGGGTCTGTCTGATTCCCAGATTCTAGGAGCTTCCTTTCCCCCGTTGGCCATTTGCTCTGTGTATACTATTTTGGGCTGTGTTCTGCAGCAGTATCTATGGCAATCCTTGTGATAATCAGAGTAATTAAATAGGCAAATAGTATGGTAGATTTTACACAATCTAGGGAGTCAATCAGGCCCACATTATATTTACACTCTAAAAGAGAAAAATGAGAAAGACAGTATCTGTGTTTTGATGGGGGAAGATGAAACAAAAGCAGCAATATGTTGATAATACTTGAAGCCGAGTGATGGGGATACAGAATTTTATACTGTATATTATTCACTGTACTTTTGTGCATCTTTGAAAATTACCATAATTCTTAAAATTTTAGAAATCCAGCCTCTGTCACATATAAGTAGTTTCATCTTGGGTAAGTTGTTTAACTATTCTGAATCTCAATTCCTTGATTTATAAATAAGAAAAATACCCACCTCACAGAATTAATGTAAAAACAAAATAAAAATATATAGAAAAAGGACTAAGCACTAAGCATAGCATGATGACAGAGGTTTTTGGCTTTAGAGTTCAATATTTAAAGGTTAGCATTTAAATTTAATATTTAAGGACCCAGCATCAAGGCAAGTCTCTTGGCTCTGTAGCCCTGGTCCTGGATCCTAGATCTTTTCTAACTTCAATGAGCAAATGAAATACCCAGAGGCCTATGGTAAAATGTATATTCCGATTCCATTTATCTTAGGGAGGCCCAAGATCAGCATTTCTAACAAGATTCCAGTAATGCTGAAGCTGCCAGGCCAGGGACCAGGATTTGTAAAGTAAGCGCTGACTTCTGCCTTATTTTTGAAACTAAACTTTCGATAGTGCTCTCTTTTGATTGTTTTGATTGTTGGATTTCTCCTGTTCTGGCTGAGTCCCTGGATGGATAATTTGCCCCAGAAATTCAATCCCTCCAGGACTGAGGTCCTGGGCACATACCATTAGTTACCCTCAGAGTCTGAAATCTTGCTCTTGAGCTTTGGCATGGAAGTTATACTTCTATCAACAATGCCTCAGACTCTGATTTCCCACTTGAATCCCTGAGAATTTTGTGCTACTTAATCCACTGTTGTTGTACTAGCTCTGATTTCCTTACTGTGTTCACCTGCACCTCTCTTCAACTAAACTGACACCAACCACTTACCTTAAGCAGGACTAGTTATTTGTCTTGGTATTGTAAGGACCTGCTCAGTGGAATATCTTCCAATTTCCTGCATCTAGATTTGTCCCTTCAGTGTTTCTCAAACCCTAGTGGATAGTTTTAAGTCAAGATCCTTCCTTGTAACCCATTCTTCATCAATACTTCTTGGCAACCAATGCTTTTATACCCATTTGTCTTAGTTGTTTTGTGTTATTAAAAAAAAAAAAACACACAGACTAGATAATTTATAATGAACAGAAATTTATTGGCTCGTGATTTGGGAAGCTGGAAAATCCAAGACCATGGGGCTGACATTTTGTGAGCACCTTCTTGCTATGCCATAACATAGCAGAAGGTATAACATGCGGGTTGGGTTGGGGAAATAGGGCGGAGAGAGAGGAAAAAAAAACAACAACACTGAACTCATCCTTTTACAAGGAACCCACTTCTGAGTTAATGTCATTAATCTATTCATGACCTAATCACTTCTTAAAGATCCCATCTCTCCACACTGTTGCTTTGGGGATTAAGTTTCCAACACATGAAATTTAGAGGACATATTTAAACCTTAGCACTCTCTGTAGCAATGGAGAACATTTCAATACTGGAAATGAAGGAAGCTGTTTAACTCCATTAAAGATATACATTCAACAATGTACTTATTAGCAAGCAGATGCCTTATTTGAAAGCAGTCCTTAATGTATGAACATGAAACTTACATAAACTAGTTTATGCTGAACTCTAGAACAAGGCCTAAGATTTTTCTAATCCAGTAATTATAAACACCCTTGTACTTTTAGATGTGCTGGATACATATGCATTCTCAAAATTTGCAAGGAAAAGAAACCCATCAGCTTTATTACTTGTAGTTAGATTATCAGATTATATTCTGGCAAGGCTAATAAAAAGAGTCATCTGCTCACCCTATATATGTTTTATCCCTCTGAGAATAATCATAAATGTTATTAAAAATCATGACAGAATCAAATATTAAGAATAATGCACTCATGTTTAAACACGACTCTTCCATTTGACAGGAGTAGCCTTGGCAAACTGCCACTCATCAACACTTTCTAAACTGTTAAGATATTCCACATCTTTCCAGTAACATTCAAAGGCAGTTTGCAAAATTATCAGCTCACAGTGAACTTGAAGGGAATTTTCTCATTCTAATAAAAACAGTATTTCTTGAGGTTCATAGAAACTCAATGTTCATAAACTGTTTAATGTGCTTTCTTAAAATTCACACTTGCTCTTAGGATTTATTTCGTGTGTAACTTTTCCTCTCTAATGAAGCTTTATGTTGCTGTTAGAAGAAAGTTTATTTCAGGTTTTTGGTTGTTTTGGTTCTTGCTTTATTTTCATTCCAGACCTGTTAGGGCAGAGGAAATATAAGATCTAGGCTATAAGTTTATTGTCAACTGCTTTCTAATAAGTAAATTTTATAGATTTAAGTAGTAATGATGGATATTTGCTGTATTTTGGCTATTGAGCTTTTATTTCCTCAAGTTCATTTGAAGAAAAATATTCAATTTATGCTGTAAGAAAGAGCTTCCCTTAACCCTATTCATGCAGACACTGAGGGAGCAGGGCTGCTCTTGACTCTAATCCCAGCTCCAGGGATTGGCATTTGTTCAGGCCTGACTTGGCCACTATGGTTCGAAACCATTTTTAAAATGAGACTTTTGCTAGACTTCTGAGAAAACAGCAGGTGTTACTTCCTGCTCTTAAACATGAGAAAATATAGGCTAGAATTGCTTCAGCCATCTTGTCATCAGGGAGAAAGAGCAAATCTGAGAATTCAACCAAGACAGGGAAAGTGAAAGTGAGAAGTGGAAAGGGAGCTTGAGATTTGTGTGAGCCCCTGGCCTGAGGCAAGCCCTGTTGCTGACTTTTTAATTACCTACATCGATAAATTCCATTTTTGCTTAAGGAAGCTTGAGCTTGGTCTTCTGCCTGCAATCAAGAGGAATGCTAACTAATGCAGGATCTTAAGTGTCACTAGAATGGAGAGATTGAGAATATCCAAGGGATACCATCTTTTCCATAATGTACAGAATCTAGGAAAATTCTCAATTACCAGTGTGTAGAGAACATGGAAAAATAATATAATTACCTTTGAAAATTACTCCTTTTTACAGTTTTATGTTTACGGGTCAAATATCTTTTCAATTAACATATTTAAAAGTCAAGCTCATTTTTTTTGGTGTTATTTAGACACACATGTTATGAAAACAAATTATGTGGAAGGTATATCAACATCAAATATATAAAGACATTTTCTGTAGGAAAATTAAAACTTAAAAATTTTTTTTTTGAGATAGTCTCACTCTGTCAGCCAGGCTGCGGTGCAGTGGCATGATCTTGGGTTGCTGCAACCTCCCCGTCTCAGGGTTCAAGCGATTCTCATGCCTCAGCCTCCCAAGTAGCTGGGATTACAAGCACGTGACACCACACCTGGCTAATTTTTGTATTTTTAGTAGAGATGGGGTTTTGCCATGTTGGCCAGGCAGGTAAACTGCTGACCTCAAGTGATCCACCCACCTTGGCTTCCTAAAGTGCTGGGATTACAGGCTTGAGTCAACGTTCCTGGCCAAAGACATCATTTTATTTAAAGATTTTATTCATAACCAAAAGAAAAGTTGGGCTAGTTTCAACTTTTTAAATACTGACTCTCTCAATATTATCCTTTTTTACTTTGTAATAATACATTATACCTAATATCTAGGTAATAAGTATTAAAATATTTTACATATATCATAAATTCAGACTATTTCTTTAAAAAAATACAAGATGGATGTTATATACACTTCCCGCCACACTTCCCTGCCCATCCACCCCAGTACCACTTCCCAAATTCTATAAATGCAGACACTTATATTCAGGGGTAATGGAGCACAAAAGAAGAACCATATTTAAGCAGAATATGTACACAAGCTGAATGTTAGATGTGGCATAATTTACCTTACAGGGTAAGATCACTACTTAGGCATAAATAATGTACTACATTATCTCAGATCCCTAATATGGATAGAAAGATATAGTTTAATATGATGGATCTGTATCTGATATTGGTATAACACTGCGATTGTATAGACGTGCGTTTGAAACTAAACTACCTAGTTCAAGACTGCATGATAATTTCAAGTAGACATTTTCTGGGTAGTCATATCCGTAGAAGATAGAGAGAAAGAAGAGCTTAGACTTTGATCAGAGAATGCTAAGGATCTGGACACATTCATGTACCGCTATGTGACCTTGAGTAAGTTAATTCTAAGCCTCCATCTCTTCATGGTAATAATGGGAAAATCATCATGGCTAACTACAGTATTATTGCTACGATTGCATAGGAGATGCCATGTAAACAGCAGCCCAGTACCTGATTAAGGGGAATCCCCCTTATGATTCCTTCCATTGGTATTGACAGCTAATGGCTCTCAGCTGAGTCACTCTCTGGGCATTGCCCTCAGTCAACCTCTTCCAGGAGGTATCTTATATCCAGGGCTTGGTCAATTAGAGCATGAAGTCACAGGTCCCTTGGATCTTTCAGGTCAATTCTGAAAGGCCAAGTCCAGAGCTGCCCATAAGAGACAGAAACCACTCCTATGACTCTTTGAAGCCCAACTTCTTCTGTTCAATCCTGCTTTCTTCCCTCTCTCACGTGTTGATCACAAGACAATTTGCCAGTAAACTTCCTGCACACAAATCTTCATCTTAGAGTTTACTTTTGGGGCAAGCTGACCCCAAGACACTGTTACATAGTAAGAACTTGATTATTAGCAATGATGATGTTCATGATTATGAAGCTGAAGCTGATGTAGAACCATGAACTTCATTGTTTCATTCTGATAAAACCAATCTAAATATATATACAAACAGTTTTCTTAAATTATGTTCTCTAATAGTGTAGGAGAAGTCTCATGTTAAAAGAAGAGCTGGTGACAATTATGACTGGCTACTCTCCACCAGCAATCAGCTTAATTAGTACATTGTATCTAAACTGTTGCTTCCATTTTCAGCTAGTGATTGTTTAGATATTTCTATTTTGGAGCTTTTATCACATTAAGTAAGTCTTGTTCAAAATTTTTTAAAAATAAAATCCTCCTAGACAACACTTTCCTCTAAGGGCCCCGTATACTCTAATATTCCATGATTCTGTAATTCTGATGATGGCAACAACTGAATAATACTTTCTTTAGAAAATAACGTTACTTAAATATCAAAACTGTCCTTAAAACAACACATCATAAATTATGCAAAGAAGTGAAACAAATAATTCCGTAATTGAGGAAGCATAAAAGTGTCAGGAAAAATAATCCCAGCTTGTTTCCTAACAAAACTGTGGGGCAATGATGCAGAGTATGGCCTAGTTTGGGATGTTGGAGAGCTTCCAGTAATGAAGGAATAATGTCATGCAAAATTATAATGCTGGAAAGGACATTGGAGATCACCACATCAAATCTCTTGCCATTAATAAACATACTGAGGGCCAGTAAAACCACAGGACATGGCAATGGCCATTCAACTAGTAAGGAAAAGAGGCCTTACCCCAAACCAGATCTTCTCACTTTTCTGGCCACTCCACCTTGACTCTGCCCACATGCTCCTTTTCTCAGACCTTGGACCAACCCAAAGAAAACTCCTTGCCCCTCCTCTTTTTTATTCCCACCAATTATTCTATGTTCTCTGCCTGAGCCCAGGCAGGTTTCTTTTCTGTAATATCTCTTTACAAAATTTCCATCTGGGAATTTCTCCAAGATAAACATTTTTCCCATCATATCCAAAATACCTTTAGCTATTGTTAAATAATGGATGATGCCATAATACACATACATATTCATGTACTTTTAATAAACCCATTTGCTCTCTAAATTATTTTTACCAATAGTAACAAAGTTATAGACAAATGTAGTAGAGTTAAAACAATATCTTCTTTGCAGATTTTAGTATGGTCTTTGGAACAAAAGAATAAAGAAAAATATCTTGCCTGGTTCACAAAATGGTATTTTTATGTCACAAACAATATGATCATGGGTTTTGTAGATGTTTCTTTCAAGTATTTTACAAAGTTTGATAAGTAACACTCTAAACTTTAGATTAAAAGAGTTCTCAAGCCACTTGGCAGAGACTATTAAAAGGGACGAAGAAAATGAATCTAGAAAAAGCCGAATATTAATTTTTGAAATAATTATTTTTAGGACATTCTAATTAAAAATGAACTTGACTGGCTTTGTGGATGAGAATTTAAGTTCAGATATGGGATAATCGTAACAGACTGAAATTGGATCAAATGCTCTTGAATAATAAATGTTTTCAACACGATTGAAGAATATGACTTATTTTAAGTTAACCCATATAATCTCTTAACATATATTATTTATCTACACTGAAGATGTCCTCTAAGGCACAAACATAATTTAGCCCAGTGGCAGTTTCGAAAGCAGATGTTTTCTAATGGGCTGACACTAAATGCACTCATTACATATGCAGTGAATTCCATATAACACAGATAACTGTCTGTTACCTTTGAATTACTCATAAACTAGAGCTTTTGAGTGTTTCGTATGTTTCTACCTTTATTTTATAACTAGAAAACACATGCATGCTGCAGATAAGAACTTTTCATATTTGTAAATAACCCCGAGGTGAAAAATGCACTCAATTATATTTTCCAATTATTTCATTCTATATTTTTTGCCAATTCTTCTACCCTATTTTGCTTTCATAGAGATAAAAGGCAGAGAAGTAAAACATCTGTTTTGTGTTGAGTTCTTGCCATGAACTTATAATACTGCCCAGAACATGCTCTTCCTTTCCTATGTAGAAGGTTCCTTACAGTATATTTTATAAATACATATGCAAAAAAAAAAAGACAAAAACCTTTTCTTTTAGCCAATACTTTTGAAACCAGATTTTTGCCTGCTGATATACTCCTGTGGCAAGGTAACTGTAAGAATATTTGTACTCTGTTAAGGCCGAGTCAGTCAGTAATCAAAATAATCACCACTAGGTCAAATAAGCAATTTATATCTGTTGCAGGGAGGGGTGATAAGTTGCTTTTGGTTAAAATCAATCAGATTTGGCTTTTTACATGAGTATGTAATTAGCTCTGTCAAAGTAATCAATTGCTAAAATGTTGCTTAATAGATACAATTTTAAAATGCTAAGATTTGCTTCCAATAATTTTGTGTCTATCATGTACCAGGCTCTAGTTTATCCCTTTAAATACATAATCTCATTTAATCCCCACAACACTATTGCAAGTTAGATTATATCATTCTCATTTCACAAATGAGTAAAATGAGATTTAGAAAGGAAAAAAGGCTAAAGAACCTGCCCAATACCAGACAAGGAGTAAATGACTGACCTGTGGCTGGCCCTTGTCCATCTGGCTGCAAAGCTTTTGCAATTTTCATTGTCATGTTACATTTCTTTATATGTAGTGTGCAAGGATTACAACAGGCATGTAAACATCAGGCCATCACAGACCTGCCTCTCCCTCCACCCAGCTCCTCCCTCACAGACCTTTACCAACCCTCCACAATGGCAGACTGAAGATGGAAATTTGGAGGCAAAGCTAAGTGTACACACACACACACACACACACACACACACCCAAACACACACAATTTTAGTCTCCACGGGACTGTAGCATTTCCACCCTGACTCAAAACACAGCACAATTCAAAAGGGGTTGGAGGTGTGAAAGCCTCTAGTGTAAAGTTTCCTAAAGGCTTAGTCAAAAGCTTAGCGCATTTCTTCCCTAAACTCAAGCCATAATCCCTTATGATAATTAATTTTATGTGTCAATTTAACTGCACCATGAGGTACCCAGCTATCTGGTTAAAGACTATTTCCAGGTGTCCCTGTGAAGATGTTTCTTGATGAGATTAACATTTGATTCAGTATACTGAATAAACCAGATTGTCTTTCCCAGTATAGGTGTACATCATTCAATCCAGTGAAGGTGTAATAAAACAAAAAGGTAGAGGAAGGAGAACTTTCTCTCTGACTGACTGCCTGAACTCAGTCATCAGTCTCCTTCCCTCAAACAGGACTGGGACTTACATCACTGGCTCTCCTGTTTATCAGTCTTCAGACTTGTCTAGAACTTACACCATTGGTTCCCATGGTTCTCAGGCCTTCAGACTCAGGATGGAACTACACCACAGGTTATCCTGGGTCTCCAGGGTCTTGCCAACTACAGACTGTGGGATTCCTCAGCCTCTATAATTGAGTAAACCAATTCTTTATATAGTAAATAAATACACACACACACACACACACACACACACACACATACACACATACACACACATGCACATCTCCTATTGGTTCTGTTTCTCCAGAGAACTATAATACACTCCCTGCCCAAACTACTCTTAGGTGTTATACCCTAGAACCATACATTCATCTCTTTTAAAACTTTCAAGGATTTTAAGAATTTCCCAGGAATGTGCAGAAGTTTGGGGAACTACAAGCAGATATATTATGAGACAAAAGTTAAGGGTTCTTCAATTCCTCAAGTATAATAAAAAAAAAGTAAGAAGGGAAGCAAAACTAATGCAGGTAAACAAAGCAACCTGATTCTCTCTCTTCTGTCTCTCTCTCTCTCTCTCTCTCTGTGTGTGTGTGTGTGTGTGTCTGTGTGTATGTGCGTGTGTCTGTGTCTGTGTGTGTTTAGAGACAGAGTTTTGCTGTGTTACTTAGGGTGGCCTCAAATTCTCAGGCTAAAGTTGTCCTCTTACCCTAGCCTCCTGAGTAGCTGGGACTACAGGCACATGCCACAGTGCCTGGGCTGATCCTGTATTTATACTTACTACTGAAGCTGGTCATTCCTGAAAGAGCAGGTGTGGTGTGGTAACAGCTTTCTATTTGAATACCACCATGCTATAGGATGACTAGAGCACACATGTCAGTTGTGTGAATGACAGGCTCTGTTTATCTTTTGTTGATGGGTTTAGGCATCTAAGTGTTTCTGGGTTCCCACAATCCATTGCTAAAATGAATCGTTATGCTCTGATTCACAATTTCTCCATTCCTTTTTACTACAGAATCCAATAACAAGGACAGAAAAACAGGAATCAGATATATGCTGCTCATTTGCCTCTACAAGTAGAAGCAAATACCCAGTGGTGGAAACATGCTTTGCTCAAAGTTTACTCATTAAAAGAGAGGCAGGATGTATAAAACTCAGATTAATTACTCCCAAATGACTGGGAGAGGTTGAATAAAATATAGGCTCATTAACATTCAACAGTGCTGCTTAGAGAAGAGAGGACTGGAAAGAAAGATTAAAGTTAGATGAGAATAAGTATATTTTCAGTATTTGATTTGGGTTTTTGAGCATGAATTTTTTCTCTATTCTAAATCAAATTTTGTTGATAAGCTATTCATGAAAATGCAGACTCAATGATAGATCCCTTGGGTTAAAATTCTAGCTTACTAGCTGCATATCTTAGGCACATTACTTAAGTTTGCTGAGCTTCAGTTTCTTCCTCTATAAAACAAAGACTATGATGCCATTTACCTCATAATGTGGTTTTGATGCTGAAATAACTTAGAACTCATGTAAATTACTTAAACAGTGCCTAAAACAGAACTATTGGTAAATTATAACAGCAGTGACCTAAAGAACCATTCTATCATATGGGACAGAGAATCTGCAGTTTTTATTCCTTGATAGTTTCCACTAGATTTAGTAGTCTTTTTATTTTCAGAAGTTATTTATTTATTTATGAAAGGTTTTTTCATTGCTGCTATTTTTTGAGAGCTGGAAAACATTCCCCTGGATAAAAATAAAACAGTATAGTGAAAGTATTTTTGAAAAGCATTAAGTGTTATATAAGTGTAAGGAAAGAGAGCAGTGAGAAAGGAAAACAGGTGCTTGTGCCTTTTTAGCAAATAATGACTTTTACTAAGAAACAGTAATAAAGATTGTACCACTTGTTTGTGTAATCAATAGATACTTTTCAAGCCACTACTAGGTTGTTATCTTCAAACAAACCATTTCTAGAAAAGAATTATGCCATCTACCTTGATGCATGATAAAAATGGTTATTTTCATTCCCTATTTTACAATGAATAACTCATGATTTTAAAAAGTCAATTTGATTCAAATGCTGCACTCTCTTTGCCAATGCTGATAACAGTGCTGACAACATGTGAGTTGTGTGCTGGGGAGAGTTGTCTGTAGTTCATTTTGTACCCTCTGTTCACTTCAATGACTGCAGCTCAACACAACAGAAGAAAGATGCGATGACGAGTGAGCACTGTGATATAGCACAAAGGATGAAAGATGGTTGTTCATTATGGCTTATATCAACATGTGGCCAATGTATCACTTCAGCATTATACCTAAACATCAGTGGACATATATCATGATCTCAATATATTATAATTTTAGGGACTCAGATCTCATGATTTGTTTCCCCCCTTATTTGTATATTAAGCTCATATGGTTGTTATAAGCATTCAGCCTACAGTTTAAAACATCAAATATTATAAAGTTCTTTGGGATTTAAGATTTCTGAGATGAATCTCAGATTCCTGAACAGGCCACTCCCTAGAATACAGTCTATATGATCTGTCTCTGTGCCAGGGGAAGCTTTATTGTATTGGGCTAAGTCTCACTGAAAGTCCCCACTTGTATGTCCTGACTGGCATATAACACATAATGAAGGACAAAGTCAGTAATATTTTGAATTTAAAATGCTGGGACGTACTTTGAAGCAATGAAATGGATGCCATAAGTCTAAAACCTTCTTATCATTGCTTTTATTCTAGGTCTTATTTATTTGTTAGGCATATATATATATATATATATATATATACACACACACACACACACACACACACACATCTATAATAAGTGTATGTATATGTATGTATATATACATACATATACACACACACACACACACATATGCTTTCCACACCCCTCCTGCCTTCCCTCAGTTTACAAACCTATTGAGAACCTAAAAAGTAATCATAAGATATTTTTCTGTTGCTGCTAGCAGACAAACAGAAAATTATACTATGTGGAAAGTAATTTCTTAACAACCTAAACCATGTACAAATTGCAATGGAATTTTATTTGTATCACTTTCCAGAGACAGGACCTTATCCTCTTAAAAAATATATCAGCATCACTGTCTACACTCTGCAGCTTCAGTTGTGCTGAGCAATAACTCAAGGCCTCAGGAACACTGAGGTAATTAACACTTGACAGTGTGACAATTCCTGCAGAGGTCTAATTGCAGCCCTCACCTTTTCAGCCCTGCATGATCCCTAATCGGAGATTATGGGCAATGGCTTCTGGACACATTCTCCTCTCTCCTCTTAAAGTGAGCACACTTTCTTATCACTGATTTTAGCAGATGTCCTATCTAAAGTCATATAAAAAGATTCCTAGGAAAGCAATCTTTGGTAAGATGGATTGCAGAGAGAGCATAAAAGAAGAAAGGGATGTATTTAAGTTCTTGCCTTCATTTCTTACTAATTTAGAAAGATTTGAGTGGTGATTCCTTTATTGAGTAAAATCGTTTCAGCAATAATTGTCTGTTGATTTCATAGGGCTGTGGAGAGAACCACAAGAAAGGAAACATGAGCCAAAAAGTATACTACAAATAGAGGGTTATTTTTATACCTCTCTCTCATTCTTTTTTCAGAAATATAGAGCCTTCATCACAAGGCTCTGAGACACTCTTGCTATAGAAAAGACAAAGATAGCTGAAAGAATGATCCTTACCCACCTGGATACCATCCGAGTTGGGATTGTTAAATAAGGCACTGAGAACTTCTGGTTGAGAGCATGTGCTCCTTCTAGAGAGACAGGAACAGATGACTCCATCTAGGAAAAAGCACATTAGGCCAACATGAAAACAGGCAAGGCCGAGACAGGAAATATAGAGCCCATCATGTTTGTTCAACCTGGGGTCTCTTCTTAGGTGAAATTCAAGCCTTTAAAGCTATCCTTCATCTCAAATTAGACAGGTAAAGTAAAGCTGTCTTTGAGATTAGAGAGAGTGAAAGAACTGAGAAGCCACATAAAGAATGATGCTCTTTATAAAGACATTAGCAACTGCAGCAGGCTTTTTAAGCATATTGGTATCAAATCATCTTAAATTCTACAAACACACATCTTCTTAATAAATGTAGTTGATGAGGATTATGTATTTAATACTGGACTTTTCGGAGATGGGCCCTCCTCAGGTACTAATAAAATGCATCTCTGTGCATGCTTACATTCATTGTGTGAGAAGCTTCCATAGTTCTCCACTCTTTGTGGAGGTTTAGTAATTCATTATAAAGTCTAGTGTTAATATGGGCTAGAGAGATGGACGGATAATTTGGACTTTAATTGGCAGTTGCAAATGACAGACTAATTAGATAAGCAAGCAGCACCTCTTAGAGAACGGTGTCTTCCCAAAGCTTAGCACTGTCTGCTCCTGGTACAAATTATATATACTCTGTGGAAAGTAATTTCTTAACAAAATAATGTATAGATTATAATGAGATTTTATCTTCATCACTCTCCAAAGACAGGACCTAATACTCTTACATTTATGGCAGGGTCATTGCTTACACTCTCCAATTTCAATTGTGCCAAGATACATCAGCAGGATAGACATTCTGAGTTGCTTGTACAGGGTGGTCACACTTTGGTTTCTCAGAGTTCATATCTAGCTATAGTATAAAGCCATGTTCTGAGGCTGTTTGCTAAGTAGTCTATGTCTTAAACCTAACTGGCCCAGGTAAGAAATGAAACATCTAGCCTTAGTGTCAAAAACAGGAAGTTGTACCAATTGTTCTACCTGGCTAATACTAACTACTAAAATTTAGCTAAGGAGAACTGTGACATTCTTCAATCCCAATATGTAATAATGCTTAAGTTTGTTTCTTCCAGAGGACTGTACTTCTCTTAGTATTAAGCCTAATATTTACAGATTTATTTCATTCTTTTGCTGGTTTAAATAATTTTTCACTTAAACTGTATATTATTACTTTGATTTCTAGGAATATAATCAAGCCTGTTTTGTCCATTTACTTCACAATTTTAAGCACACCACATATACAGACCCACATACCTACATACTCATATCATGGCAGGACTATAATAAGATGTTTCAGGGATCTTCATATAGCAGGTAGTCTTTTAAATCACATCCTTTCTGGGGACTTACTTTCACCTGTCAATCCAATTTCCTTTCAAATTACATTTGATGGCTTCTTTCCCTTGATTCTTCTATGTGTCTCTGATTTCTGATCCACTGGCTTTCCTATTATTTTTTTTCAACATATCCAGCAGAGGCATTTTATGATCAAGCAAAAATAATATTTCTCTGCCTCTTTTCTTTGGTACCTCTAGCCGAAGTGACAGGATACTTTATAAAAATGAACCTTGCAAGAAGAAATCAGGGGCATCAGAAACCTTGTGAGAGCATGTACACTCTTGAAATTAGGTTAAGAGGAAAAAAAGTCTATGGAGCCTTTGTAACAATATAGCCAACAACTCAGATGTCTTCCAAGTTTCTATTTGAAAGACTTTCTTTAAAAAAAAAAATCTCCCTACTTTTGATCAGAAATGTAGGAGAAGAAGAGATTCTTTATTTTCATCTTTAAATTCCACATCACTTCCAAAGCATTCTTTCCATCCAGTGCAACAAGGAAAGGAGGTGAATCCAAGAATGGCTACTCAGTTACCTATACAGCTTTAAAGGAAGCACAGGGAGCTGAGAATGTATTTTCAATATTTGAGAGAATTTAATGAAAATTTCTAATTTTTAAGATTGG
This sequence comes from Cacajao melanocephalus, assembly GCA_963573385.1. Classification (NCBI taxonomy): domain Eukaryota; kingdom Metazoa; phylum Chordata; class Mammalia; order Primates; family Pitheciidae; genus Cacajao; species Cacajao melanocephalus. The sequence goes on along the minus strand of CAUYLG010028289.1, from coordinate 8,972 downwards.
TACCTTCAGACTGACTAAAACCTACATGGGCTATAATACATTAACCTGAAGAAGTTATTTGGGTTCCTTCACGGTCATTAGAAATTCTGACTCCTGTTCTATGTGTCTGTAAATTTAACATAAAAAGAAAAGACATTAATTTTCACTGTATATATATATTTTTTTGCTTCATGGGCATCATTTTACAAAATGTGTTCATTCAGAAACAAGACTTCTTCATTGATACAAAACTTGAAAAATGATTAATCTTTGAGGATCTGGTCATTTAACCTGACTTTGAAATTCCTTTAATTATACATATTTGAAACGTTCTTTAGAAGTCTCTTGGTTTGCTCTCAAACCACACTAGATATAGGCTCCTTCAGATACAGATTTTAATATATTTACATTCTTCTTTTCTATCCCTTATGTAAGCAGTCTAGAATTCAGTCTTCATCAAAGGTAACTACTGACCAATAAGAACAAATTCACTTCTTAAAAATTTCAAGGGGAAAAAATAATAGAATACGAATCAATGTGTTACCTTTTTCACCCAATTTCTATTGTACTCTAACTTAGCTACTTCTCTGTCCCCTATCTGTAGTCATCATCCGTTCAGTCCGAGCCACAACACATGCTGTCTTATATTTTATTTATTTATTATTCCTAATCAGTTTGTTGACAGAAATGTGTTTTTACTTCTTTTCTTCTTCCCAACCTTGCCATCACAAACAGTAGGTGTTTTGCCCATCAGCCTTATAAATACCTTTTGCTTCTCTGTATTTGGTACCCAATTATCTCCAGATTTGATAATATTTTTTCATTCTTAAAAGTCCCATGATAACTTTCTATTTGTATGTCCCAAACTTCTTCTTAGAAATTATTATTTCTTAATTTATTTTCTGCCAATTTTCTGGCCCTGCCTATGCAGTACTCTGTGAAAATCCACATAGCAGCTGACAAAACAGGATTGTGAAAAGTGTGAACTATCCTAAAATAATAAGAATGACACTCCAGAAAACACCTTTCTCCCACTGAAACATTTGAGACATAGCCATAAAAAGCATCCACCTCTATAGTTAGAATACACTAATGTCAAGAGAACGATATTCTTTCACAGGAATCAGAAAAAGGGTGAAAGACTAATCCCCAAAGCTGGAAGAAGTCAGAATGTAACCGTAATCACATAAAACCTGCTATAGTTTTATGAAAAAAGTTTTCAAGTGGTTTTTAAAATGATAAAGCAAGAGCCCGAGATATGAGTGAATTGTCTAGACACAAAACGAAGTGTCAAATAGATGCAGCTTCTACACTCTAAAAGCCTAGTGGTGGTCGTGAAAGCAATCAGTCAAATAAATACTCAGTAGGTGGGGAGAGGAAGATTTAAGGAATAGTTGAAACTTACAACCTTGGAACCAATGTGCTCAGGGAGAAGTTAGCAGATGTCACATACTGCACAAATCCTGAATTTTGATTCATTAAAAATTAAAAACCAGCAAATGTCCCATGAAAAAGTCTATATAGAGGAGCAGAGCTAATGTGTTAATGTTCAAGGATAGGTTAGATAATGTATAACTAGTTATAAGCACCCAGTTAGGTAGCTCTGATCATTTCAACAGTAAGTACTCATAGTTAGGGGCAGGAAGCAGGTGACTTGGATAAACCATCATGGCAAACCCAAAAGGTGATGAGTCAGGAAAAAGTAAGATCATTCCAAGTGTTTGCATCAGTTCTTTTTGTGTCAAGGCCATTATAAGCATGCAACCAACAAATGCAGAAAGTATCCTGCAGGCAAACCATTTCTTGTTGCATCAAAGTACACCCTTTGGAAAGAGCTCTGGGTTAGCTAACCAGGTAGTCTTCCCACACATACCCACTTTCTCCCATATACCAACATTTTCTATCTCTTCACTGGTTTTATGCTCAGGCCAGGTCTCACCCACCTGAAAATAAAAGTAAATGCCTTCTCTGAATTCTCATGCGTTTAATTCTTGCCCTAGTGGTTGTGAGTGTGTGTGTGTGTGTGTGTGTGTGTGTGTGTGTCTGTGTTTCCTTTCAGAGTTAAGCTTTTCAAAAATTCATATCAGCCTGGCTTCATTTTAACATCAACACAGTCTGCACTCTGACTTCAACTGGCAGCACTCAACCAGCTCTAAATCATAGAGTTTACTTCAATTTCTCTCTCTTTTGACCATGGTTATTCAGCATCTTAAAAGTTATTAAACTTTACTTTATTCTTCTTCCAAATACAGCTTTCTGATTCAAGCGGCTCTCCTCAGGAAAGCCCTTTTCTCATTCCCTTACTTTATACTTACAGAAACAGCCTTCTTTGATTCCTCGTCTCTGGTTTCTGACCTATTCCACTCCATTATTCACACATGGCTGCCAAAATAATTTCCCCAAACCTTTTCCATTTCACTCCTTTAATCAAATATTACAGAGGTGACTTCTGGTTAAACTTGGCAAATTGAATACATGTGCTTATCTCCATTACTTCCTGAAACCCCATTAAAATGACAGTAAAGACATTTCAGAAAACATAGCTAGCAAGGACAGTGAAAAAAGAAAGGGAAAAGGAGTGGGGAATGAAGGTCCACCGGTTTGGAGAAACTGAGAAGCAGAGGTAGGAGTGTCATCTGACTTAACAGGGTAAACAACGTACACACCAAAGGACATGGGAGGTAGACACCAGTCAGAGCCTCAGAAAATCTCTGTTAGTTGAACCAAAAAGAGTAAAAAACAGGAACGGGTAATTGGGTTGAAAATAAAAGCCTTTATTAAAAATCTTCACAAGGAACAGTGAGACTCCATTAGGTCTCCTCCTTTCTTCCAACTAACCCAAGTAACAAAATGAATAAATATCGGATAGTGGAAAACCATATAGATTGACTATAGGACCTGCACTGTAAAAATAAATATGTACCATTAGCAATTTTAAATATATTAGTCTATTAAAGCACAGCAGCATCTTCATTATCTTCTACTCCAACACCAGGTATACGGAGGAACAGATTTTGGCCTATCCATGAAAGTGCCTTGCTCAAGTTCACTATCAAGTCATTGACAATATTGATATTTACACATAGGCCTCTTGACTCATAACCCAGTGCTCTAAAGTGGCTTAGCAACTATAAACCTTAACATTAAAGCATGAGAAAATGTGTTCAAATCAGAATGTCACCCTGGTGATAGTAAGGAGTAGAGGGTAAGAATGAGTTTTCTCCATAGCAGCTGTAGGAGACGATATTTTTAAATGACTGGCTTCAGGTGTTTAGATAGATAGTTCTAGAGTCTGGAATAACAATTTATCAGCTTACTTTTGCCAGAAAGGATATCAATTTTCTTTGATGAGATGGACTATGTGGGAAGAAATTTATGCTTTATTTTACCTCCTAAGCTGAAATAACTTTCAATGCCCTTGCCAACCACCCTACCCCAAGCCCTTCTGTACCTTCATCACCTGCCAGGTTCAGACAAGTCTCAGGTGAAGTGGATTTCCTACTACAAAATGACTCTGATTTATGAGTTTGTCTCTTATGACTTGTTTAGTATGCCTCAGCTTGCCAGAGACTGATTACATCATGATGAATTCATAAAATTGAATGCCTTTTTCTGTGAACCTGAGTAAAGATACCTGAACCAAACAGCAACTGCCAACCTGGCCTGAAAGAATCAAGAACTCCTGCCCTGACCTTCATCTTTCAATTCCTACTGCATCAGCCATGAATTTTTGGAGCTGCTCTACTCTCCTTTCTTACTATTTCCCAACAGCTAGAACCATTTATTTCCTGACTAAATCTGACTTATTCTTCTATGTTTTCATAACTTTGCTGAAGTTATCCTGTAAACCTTTTGAGGCTAAGTTCAAATTCCATGTATGCAAATAGCAGTACCTGCTTATTCTGATCATTTCTTTATGGGATCTCCCTCTATGGTTGGAAGCCTGAGATCTAAAACCCAATCTGCTACTCACATATTTGGACAAGCTGGTTTACCTCTGTGAATTTGTTTCCTCAACTATGAAATAGGAACAACCCCAAATACTTAAGGGAGAGGTGTAAGAATTGACATAATAAATATGAATGACCTTAGCAAGACATATTACTAATAAATTTTTGCTCCTACAGCTAGAGTACGATGATGTACATTAAAATAGAATGGTGACATTTCATGAAAATTGGAATTAGAAGATAAGTTCCAGAACAAGCACTGTTAACCAGGTAAAGGACTCAAGGTAAGTAATTCATTTTCTCTGAATTCCATTTGTATCATCTCAAAAATGTATTCATTAAACAAATATTTGTTTTGAGACTGCTATTAGCCAGGCAACATCTGAGAGTCTCAAGAAACATTAATAAGCAAAACAGGCAAGGATCACTGCCCTCATGGGAGGGGAATGACTATAAAACCTACCTCACAGCATAATTGTAAAGATTAAGAGAGATGATTAAAGCGAAAAGTGCTTTATAAATAGAGATGTGTTCCACTGATGCTAGTTATTATTGTTTGCCTTGGTAGAATCATAAGCTGGAGTATTACAGTATGTAAGATTTAATCAGTCTCATTCAAAAGATAAGGAAACGGAGACTTAGCTGTGACATACAGGATCACACAGCCTTAGAGTTACTGTTACAATTTGAGTCTCCTATCTACCGCAAGCAGTCCTCTTTCTCCTTCATCATAGTACCTCATTCAGTGGGGTACCAAGTGTGCAGTGATAGGCAGGTGAAGACAAAAAGGGTGAGTATTGTAAAAATACAGAAGTAATATCACAACCAAGTAAAAATTGGCCTGCTTTCAGGATTCAAACAGATATTTGTATACCAATGTTGATAACAGCATTATTCACAATAGCCAAAAGGTGAAAACAACCCAACTACCCATTGACAGATGAATGGATAAACAAAATGTGGTATGTAAATCAATGGAGTATTATTTAGACCTAAAAATAAATGAAATTCTGATACATGCACGTACAAGATAGATGAACCTGAAGAACATTATGCTAAGTGAAATAAGCCAGACACAAAAGGACAAATATTGTAGGACTCCACTTATATAGAATACCTAATCACAGGATAAGAAAGTAGAATGATGACTATTAGAGGCTAGGGAGGGGAGAAAATAGGAAGTTACTGTTTATTGGATACAGAGATCAGAATTAGATGATGAAATAGTTCTGGAGAGAGATAGTGATGGTTGTACAACAATATGAATCTACTTAAGGCCATCAAACTGTATGCTTAATATGACTAAATTATGCTATATATACTTTACTACAATAATAAGGGGAAAAAATGGTTTGTTTTTATTTGCAAACTTCAACAATTTTAAACAATGTCAGCAAAATACTCCATCCTCCCAAAATCTTTTGTTTCCTTTACGTTCTAAAAAATTGCTGCAGTTACTGTTACAATTTAACTAGATAAATACATAATATAGATACAGACGTGAATGCAATTGTGTGTAAAATTATGCAATTATATTTTTATAAAATGTGTAAATATATACATTTGTGTGCTTCAAATACATAGTGTTTTTATTGTGTTTTAATAAACGTTGCATGCTAAATGAAAGTTAAATTTGGAGGAATCTCAGTCTCCAACATGTGTGGACTCAGCTACCTGTGCCCATTTTTGAAAGTAAGTTCAGAGTAGTTAAGAATCATCCAAGCTGGGTGTGGTGGCTCACGCCTGTAATCCTAGATGTTTGGGAGGCAGAGGCAGGTGGATCACCTGAGGTCAGGAGTTCAAGATCAGGCTGAGAAACATGGTAAAATCCTGTCTCTAATAAAAATACAAAAATCAGCTGGGCATGGTGGCATGCACCTGTAATCCCAGCTATTCGGGAGGCTGAGACAGGAGAATTGCTTGTACCCAGGCAACAGAGGTTGCAGTGAGCCGAGATTGCACCACTGCACTTCAGCCTGGGCAACCCAGAGAGACTCTGTCTCAAAAAAAAAAAAAATCATCCAAACACACTTCAGACATAGTTTGTGTCTCTGATCCCACGGTATTAAGATTCCTGAATGTAAACATTAGATTTAAGACTACTAATAACATAGTGGTTGTAAGGACAAAGAAATGGAACTCAGGTTAATTTAAATTTTTCTTTTTTTTTTGAGACGGTCTTACTCTGTCGCCCAGGCTGGAGTGCAGTAGTATGATCTTGGCTCACTGCAACCTCCACCTCCCAGGTTCAAGTGATTCTCCTGCTTCAGCCTCCTGAGTAGCTGGGATTACAGGCATGTGCCACCACTCCCAGCTAATTTTTGTATGTTTTTAGTAGAGATGGATGTCATTGTGCTGGCCAGGCTGGTTTTGAACTCCTGACCTCAGGTGATCTGCCAGCCTCGGGCTCCCAAAATGCTGGGATTATAGGCATGAGCCACCACCTGCTTTGACCACTTGGAATTTTTGTTTATATTTAAAGTTTAAAACAGTAAAACAGAATATAAGCTGCAAAGTATAATATTTTGTTAGTGCAAATACTAATTATATATGTATTTTTTTCTCTTAACATTATTACTGAAAATGAAGTTGAAATATATGGCAGAGGGAAGGATGTTGAAAAAATGGTCTGCTGCAGGTATCAAATATGTGAAATACAGCAATACCTTAATAAATGTCTAACGACTACAATGAGTGAATGAATAATAAACTCAAAATGCAAACAATAATACCAAAAACATATCATCTAATCCTCATTTGAAATAAATAAATCACATACTTTTGGAAAAAATTACTTTTTTTTTTTGAGACACAGTATTGCTTTGTCACGTTACCCAGGCTAGAGTGCAGTGGTGCAATCTCAGCTCACTGCAACCTGAGCCTCCCAAGTTCAAGCAATTCTCATGACTCAGCCTCCCGAGTAACTGGGATTATAGGTGTGCACCACCTCACCCAGCTAATTTTTGTATTTTTAGTAGAGAAGGGTTTTGGCCGTGTTGGCCAGGCTGGTCCCAAACTCCTGAGCTCAAGTGCGCCACCTGCCTTGGCCTCCCAAAGTGCTAGGATTAGGGACATGAGCCACCGAGTCAGGTTCTGGGGGAAATTAAACTCTTCAGAGATTCTATCAGATGACAACATCTCTGGTGCCACAGAAACACCACAGGGAAGTATCATTTGAATGATTGTTTTCATTTAGTCAGGTAATATACGCTTAAAGAATCAGCCATGTTTCTGAATTTTCTGGCATGTCTCTTTACTAAGGAAAACACACACACACACACACACACACACACACACACACACACACACACAAACATCACACATTTTTTTCTATCAAGATTTCAATCTCATTCTGCTGACATATTTAATGTTTTAATATTTGTATTTTCCATCTTGGAAATAACAATGAAGTTATTCCTTTCCTGGAAAGATGGGTCAATTATTCCTTCTCTCAAAATGAAGAAGAAAATTGGGTCACCATGGATAGATTCAACAGACTACAAATTTAATGCCATACCACCTCCTCATACACACACTCCAGGACAAATTTCAATTAATTTAAACAATCTGTAAAGTAAATGACTGGCTTTCATTTCATTTTTTGAAGCATATGGCTTATGAACTTTAATTGATTTTTTTTCTTTTTAGAGACTACTGCAGAGGAAAAGTGCTGTATACAGATCATGCAACTTGATTATTTGGTTCTCTTTCAGTTTTTTTAAACCGTTATTATTTACCTACAGGGACAAGCTGACAGTGAATGCTGCCTTCAACCCTAAGACCAGATAATATCACTCAAGAGTTCAAAACTAACATCTTGTGTTATGCACAATAACTTCTAAGCTAGTGCACCACCAGTAACCAAATCTCCTTCATTGATAAAACAGTGTGGACACTTACCTTAAACTGCTAGAGAGAAAATAGGCAGCCAGGAACACTAGCCTTGCTGAGTCTAGTATTGATTTGAAAAACAATATGTTAGGCAGTGTTTGTTTTGGCCTGGGAGGAGATTTCTTCAATTGGTAACCCACTGTGTCCCAAACATTGAATTATAAAAAGGTTTGTTTTGTTTGGATCTGTTAAATTCTCAAAGAAACACAAATGATACTTTTTAATGTAAAATTAAATGTACTCACAGTTCTTGTGGTGCAATTTAAATATGTTCTCAGTATTTCCTCCAGAAATACACAGAGTGTAAAATGATTTGCACAGCTTGAGTTTCTTTTTTTATTGACATAGAATTAACTCTGCTGACTTGATAAAAACAAAACTAAATTAAGCCAGAATTATATTAATTTTGTTTTTTTGTTGTTTAAAAAATAGCTGTTTCAGCTAAGATAGCCTTAGTGGAAATATCCATTTTATGCTTTATTTAACTCTGTGGAATTTCTCTCTCATTTAAGTCTAAGTATTAAACTGCTTCATTTGGAATTTTTGTTTACGTATTAATTTGGCAAAGGGGCAGTTTGGCTGATACACTTTCTTTCTTCTTTATGAATTCAAACATTCCAAAATAGGAAGATCATTTGGACTGGCTAGGTCACTCAGAAAACAGAACAAAACAAAAGATAGCTTGTAATAGAAGTGAAATTCTAAGGCCTTCCACTTCCCTTTGGATGCAAAGAAGTCCCATAAATATATAGCCAGTGATACAGGTACCAAATCCCTTTACATGAATTCTCATAAATATATATTCATTAATACAGGTAAACAATCCATTGCCTTTTTAAAATAGAGTATTTCTGTTGGAGCCCACCTTAGAATCTTGCTTCATGATTCAACATAACTAATCGAACAGGAGATTTTTCTCATTATCCTTTTTTTTTTAATGTTATTGATATTGTATTTATTTACTTTAAGCTCTGGGATACATGTGCTGAACGTGCAGGTTTGTTACATAGGTATACATGTGCCATGGTGGTTTGCTGCACCTATCAACCCATCATCAAGGTTTTAAGCCCTGCATGCATTAGATATTAGCCCTAATGCTCTCTCTCTCGCCTTTTCCCCTAACCTCCAACAGGCCCCAGTGTGTGGTGTTCC